>QVNV01001945.1:0-54598 GCA_014825455.1 Pseudomyrmex pallidus | reverse complement strand
GCACACGTACACGGCTGCTCGCCTGTGTGCGTATCCCCACCACTTGCTGCAGCATGCTGTAAGGAAGCTAAAACTGTGAACACTGCGTCCGACGCGGTGTGGCGAGACGATTTTTATCCCGGCATCGGCTCGTATCACACTGCGAAGTAAAGTGAAACTGAACTAGAATGTAACCAATAGGAATGAAGAGAGAATTAACCTCAATTTAGTGAACTTTGTCCTGATTGATTAAATTTTAATCCTTATTCCGTGGTCTATGATACGAACTTAAAACATCTCTCCTTTATTTTTTACTTAAATTATTACTATCATCTTTTGCAGGTGAAATGGATAAAATATTAGAGGAAATAAGATGCTCTAAGAGTAAATAAACATAGCTCTCTTACGGAAATACTAAACCAACAGACATATACAATTTTGCTTTGTTGAAATTAATTTCATAGCATGTCCTTATAGTCTTTTTCTTTTACTTTATTTTAGAATGTAATTTTTATTATTGAGATTTTACATTACTTTCACTATCTTCTCTGGGGGTAAGATTAAAAACTAAGATGCACAAAACAGAGACATGTCTCTCTTTCCAAAAACTAAAAACTTACCAAACATTCTCAAATAACTTGTGTTCCAAAAATAAATCTCTCAATAATAAAATTAATGTTCTATTACTTTAATCACTTGCATTTTTAACTTGTATACAATTTAAACTCTTACTAGATTTAGGTATTTCTGTTCCATTCTCATCATAAATTTTCAGAGAACTAGGAGTTTTTTTCTTATGTTTTATTCTGGTGTCTGATTTTAAGCATAGAGCTTGCCCATTTAAAACTGGCCATTTTCGCTCTCTCATCAGGTATTCTTCTGCCAATTCAATACTGTTCAATTTAATTATTGCGCTCCTACAAAAATATATTCATATATAACATATTATTATTAAAAATGAGAATTTCTGATTCTATAAAATCCTATACATGTCAATATTAAAAAATGAATTCATTAAACTGTAAATTATACTTACTTGAAGTTTTCATTATAAGATTTTAACATAGCAACACTCACACATCCAGGAAAAACACTTCGTAGTTCACTACTTTTTGTATTATTTGGTATATTGTTTACAAACAAACTGTAAAATTATGCAACAAAAGTAATATTTTTTTCTATCTCTCTTTTTGTCTATAAAGTGAAACTTCATCAAGTTGAAACACACTACTTACCTTTGAGTCACTTTGATATTAGGCTTTTTTTCAGGCTTTATTTCAGGTTTGATTTCAGGCATATAAATCTTTTTTCTTTTTACCTTTTTGGGTTTCTCTTTAAGCTGTATAGGACGTAATACCTGAACAATAACTTGCTTGCCATTGACTTTCTTATCTTTGGCAAGCTTGTAATTCTTAATCTTTGATTCCACATCCGGAAACACAACATGGCAAGATCTGCTAGACTGCCGTGGCAATTTTACATGAACATCACCCACAAATAAATTTTTAACATCGTTTGTATCTTTTATTACGTGAGGAAGACATACTTTTAGAGTTCGTTCTCTTTCCTTTTCCAGTCGTGATAACCTCCAAATCTTATGTTTAGTCTAGAAATTAAACAAAATCACATTCCATTTAACCGCATTAAAGTTATAAAATAGATTTAGCTGAAAACATTGAATTTAAAGGAATTCATTCACACACACATAACCTGTTGAATTGAATGAGAAATGTACTTTGTACGTATCACTAAAAAAAAAAAGCAAATAGACACTTTAATATTCTGAATAATTACCATTTTGAAAATTACAGCTATATTTTTTACAACAACTAAATATTTCCTCTTCTTCCTTCTTGTTTCACTGATTTGCAAAGTTAACTCACGTGCGACTTCAGATATCTCTGTTGAAATATCTTGAGAATAGAATGTGATTGGTTGAACGTTAAGCCTCAATCACACCACGAATTGGGGTTAAGATTCGTTGACAATTCGACCAATCAGAACGAAGTTCACTAAACTTTCAAACTAGTTTTCTTTATTCTGATTGGTTAAGTGTAAGTCCAATCTCACAATTCGTAGTGTGACAGGGGCTTTAAGAGTTGTATGTGCTGTGAAAACGTACCCGAACGATGCCGAAATGAAAGTCGACAGTTTGCCACGATGAATAGTACAAATGTACATATTTTCTGTATATATTCTGTAGATTTTTCTGTTTTTCGTAATGCGCGTACCTGATTAATTAACGTTCTTCATCGTATTGCATGATAACATTAATTCACCTGTCAAAGTCCGATGTTGTCCACTTTGCGAAAGAAAGCGGGCAGAAAATCAGCCGTACAGAGAGAAAATGACATTATAGGAGGTAGGTTACACGTTATTGTCAATAATATATATTTATAACGTGCACAAAATAGATTGGCATTTATTTACTGATTCTTTATCATATTGTTTATTATTTTGAGCTTTTATATTAAGTGCATCAAATGAGCATACTTTCTTTAAGCTTCAATATGATGCTAAAATTTTCAAATTACTATTATTGCCATTACCTTATATCTTACTTGTTAAAATACTCTCACTTAGAAATAATAATTGTTTTATTTCTACAGCAGATGTGACAATTGATGATTTTGCTAATACTTTAAGAATTCGTGCAAGACTTAAGAAATCTGTTACAAACATCTCTAGTAAAGGTAAAAAGTTTGTTTATTAACAAGTAATTTCTGTTGTGACTATACATGTTTTTATTTTACTTTTAATTATAATTTAAATTTATTTAGTAAAGCAAAAAGCATCAACAGAAGAGGAAATCTCTGTTTGGGATGAAGAAGATGAAAAGAGACTAGTACAACATACAAAAGGAAGCAATCACAAGAGTAAGTAAATAAAAAAATTGATGCTGTGAATAAATTTTATAAGTTAAATTCCTTATTTGTTTTTTCTAGACATGTCTTTTATTAGAAAAAAGGATAGAAGAAAATTGGAATGTCAGGAGGATAGTGATAAAGGAGGTAAATTTATATGAATATGTATACATATTTAAAATTTATATGTAATTCTTATTATTTATATACTATTATTTGTATATTTTTAGGAAACATTTATCCATTAGATATATGGTTTGTTATTTCGGAATATATACGACCAGAAGCAGTGGGGAAATTTGCAAGAATTTGTAGGAGTTCTTATTATGTGACTACCACAGGAAAATTCTGGTTTTGTTTATACAAATCGTAAGTTCAGTATACAATTTTCTAACATTTATTTATTGAAATATTTATAGAACTAGTAAGTAGTACTAGTGGTAGTTTACGTTATATAATAAAGTCATGTAATTTTATAGATATTACAAATTTGTACCTAACTTGCCCGAGCGTCTACAACCACAGTGTTTAATATTGCATGGATTAAGAGCTTGTGTTATCAGGGCGTTACATTATGGTTATTTTTCCTGCTTGCGGCAACCAAGTATTTTTATTCAAGATATCGTATGTCTCGACCTGAAAGAAGAACCATATTCTCTCGTGAAAAGAAAATGCATTCTTATGTGGCATAAAGTATGTATTAAAAACTTCTTACGTATAATAGTTCTCAAGTATAATTTTCTGCTATATAATAATATTTAATAATGTGACGTTTTAGGAAAAGAGAAATAAATGGTATTTTTATTTTAAATTCAAAGATATATCTGAAACTCCTAAAAAGTTATTTAAAAAAAATAAACATTATGATATCGAAAATGATGATGAAAACTTTAATTATCTTCAACTGCCGGAAGATATTACTTTTAATCCTGATGATAGATGCAAGGTTCTTGAGGTATGTCTGTAATTAATTGATACACACACATATTCAAACACGCGCTACATTCATACATTTATATATTTCATATTTTACAGGTGCTTTGCTTAAACTACAGCTTGGTACCTCCAGTAATTGGATTGGTTTTGCAAACAGTATCTGTGACTTTACAGACCGGCGGCTATAGAGAACACAAATTTACACTTGGATTTGGAACATCATCTGTACTCAGTACATTTACTCATCAAGTAATACTTCGTTATGTGACGAACTATCGTATTTTAAATTGGTGGAATCCCGCCTATCCTCATGAAGATGGAAGTTACATGATTGAATTGCCGCAAAATGACTCGTCGGATTAGAATTTGTTTTTGTACAGATTGTTCTTGTGTATTTTGTATGGAAAAATAAGAAATCACCTTTAAATTTTATAAAACAAATATATGTATATATATCGATATGGAGAATGCAACACGTTCGCAAACATTTTTCTTTTTTTTACCTTTTTTATCTCTTTAAAAGAACTAATAACAATTTTTGTCCAACATACTATAAGAAATTAAGTAACGAATATTATATATATTTATATATAGAGAATCAATAAGCCATGTAAAGACATTTATATGAAAATACTTGTAATACTTGGTAGATAATGTGTACATACAAAGTAAAATTCTTAATTACATACATGTACACATCCAATGTGATTACATAATAATAAATATAAAAGACGAAATCACTAATCTCATTTCTTCACAGCTGCTTCCACAGCATCTATCAATTCTTGCAAATGACATATCTTAGTAGTTGAGATATCAAGATCCTTAATCTAGAAAAAAGTAATCACTGTAATGACCTAATCTGTCATCAAGTTCGCCGAGAGAATTATGAGACGTAGTCCTATACAACTGTGAGAAACACAGATATATAATATCTTACCAAATTTATATAACCGTCTACATCCACTCTGAGCTGAATACGTATTTTCTCATCGTCACTAGTTCCTTGTTGCTCCGAAGGAAGAATTCCAGTAGATTTGTCGCGAATCTTCTTCAATCTTCGTAAACTCTCTTCAGTTTTTTGTACGGATGTTAACACGTCGGTAATAAATAATAAATAACTAAAATAAAACAAACATTCCAAAGAATCTCGTAACTGGACATAGTTTTATAGCTTTAATATTGTTAGTCAAATCTCCTGTTCCGGAGATATGTAAGTAATTACAACTTACCTTTTTGTTAACGAAGACAAAGTTAGTTCTAACCAGAGAGCAGTAAGCTCAGGAATAATTTGATTATAATCTCCATAGAAATTGGTAAAGGGAACCATTGCGCTTTTCACATAAGGACAAGGTTTAGTCGGTACATCTCGTTTCGTTCTTCTAAATAATCTAGGAATGTCGCTGACTTGTTTCAAGTGTATTACACATTGTTCTGATAGCTCATTCACAATCTCTTGCGTAAGTGAAGGTAATAAATTCGCTAGATTCTTCGATGTCTCACCCAGAGAATCTGTGACATGACAAATCAACATAATCTATATATGTACGTATGTAAATTGTATAATATCAATTTTAATACTTCGTGAGAAATGTTACCATCTAGCAATTTTGATTTAATGATGTTTTCATTGTTGATTTTCGATTGTACCATTTGTAAAAACGATGGCAGCGCTTTTACTAGTTTTTCTACATCACTGTACAAATATACTAAAAAATTTAATCTCGTGGAATGTTTCAAATCACTTGAATTGGTTTCATTTATTATCGGCCATACCTTTAAATATAAAGTTTTGGTTTGAATGTAAAATCTCTTGTTAGTTCGCGTATAAACAAATTATACCTGTTTTGTCGCATTTTGACACCAGGTTTGATACCTTGAGCATATCTGAAGACTTAATTTCCAGAATCTGAAACATTACAACCATAAATTGACATTAATTAATACACAGCGATAAGCAGGAATGCAATTATAACAAGCAAGACAAAGCCTTGAAAAAACTAACAGCATTTTGTTAAAAAAAGAAAATAATAGAAAACTTCCTCACTTATGAAACAATTGATACAAGTAGATATCGTCGGTCCATATTCTTAACAAATTATCCCAAACTGCGCAAGTGGCGTGAAGCGAAAACTCTTCTTGTGTTAGTGTAACAAGTTTGCCTTTGACCGAGTTTGGTGATATCGATTCGGCTAATACTGTTTCCACAAGGCCGGCTATCTCTTGAAATCGAATTTGAAAGTATACAGGTAAATTCCATTTCTTGAGAAAAGTTTTGTATTGTGGATGATTTCTCAGCGCCATCAAAGTTTCAGGCGTAACACAAGCTGCTTCCAATTTTGTTAAGAAATCTAATGTGGCTGTGTATCTCTGAAAAAAGTTACATTTGAAAGATTTATCTTGGATATGTATTTTATTTGCAATTTTTCAACTATATTTTGTTTACTTTATGAAATAGTACTGGATCTCCCGGAGCAAAGATAGATTTTATGTATTGCTCAATCTTTTCTTCAACTTCAATCCAAAAACTGTTTACTAAGAAATTAAATCCTTTCACAGATACTCTGTAACACATCAATTTTGTACAGAAGAAAATGTAGTAATAAAATCTTAGTTTCAAAATTAATTTTACTATCACAAAATATAAATAGAAACAAAATACCTGTCAGGACATAGTGTGATATCTAACAGCTGTTTCAGTTCCACATTTAGAATGTTCAATAGTCTGTGATAAATACTTTGCAAACCAAGTGGATCACTTTGAAGATTTTCCTCATTAACCACATTATAAATTAAGGGCCTTACAAGTTCTTGTCGCACAAGTTCTTCTGCATTACTTATTTTATTGAGTGTGAGATAAATTCGGAGACAACGGATTTCCAAATTTGAATTCTTCTCTTGTATACAAGCCAAGAATAATTCATTCAGACAGGTTAGATATAAGTTTTCTAACTCTATACTCTCCTAATACAAAACAGATTGATAAAATTACAATATTTGTATTAGTTTGTAACATGTCACTTTACTATATGACACGCTTTTATTTTTACCTTTTCATGGTCAACTGAAATAGTTGATTTACATCTAGATATATGAAATTTCAATTGATTTAATTCAATTGCAGCCTGTTCCAAAACATCAATTTTTGTAGGAGTTTCCATAAACGTTTTTACAGATAATACAGAAGAAAGTTTTTTCAATGACTTGTACACATGTTGCAAACTGTACACACTTTGTTTATATTCTCTTATTCTCATATTTTCATTAAGATTAGTTGAAATGGCTATAATCTCATCATCTAAAGCTTGTTGAACTTGCTGTTAATAAAGTATTTTTATTAGCAAACAAAAAGTGTATAAAATATTTAGTATACAACCATTTCTAAGCAGTTTTATAAAACACTGTCAAGAAAGAAACAACAAAAACTGTATCTTTACCATAACTTCCTCTCTTAGCTGTCCAAGAGGAGCTTGCAAGTCATTGATAGCTTTGTCTAAACCAATTAAATTACTGGACAGATTCACAAAATCTGTGTAGTCTCTGTTGATTAAATCAATCATTGCAGACCTAAGCAATTTCAAGTACATGCCAAGATCATCTCGTATTGTCTCTAGTTTACCGCTTTTCCTGTGATCTTGCAAAAAAGTATCGACATCGAAATTTTCCTACAAAGACAGAGGAGAAAAACAATATATTAAATCTACTATAGAATCATAAGTACTACGATTTTGTTTAAATGTTACATTGCAGCTAGTGGATGTATAAATAAGACATTATATTACCTGTATAAAATCAAGCTCGCAAAAGCACAAATCTTTCGGAGCTTTTGGCAAGGTAATATTATTATCTGACATAATTATATATTTACAATTAGTATTTTCCTTTTAGTCTAAAAAACAAAAGAATCTGGCAGGAACACCTGTCACTCTGCCCTACAAAACAAGCTGACATTTGAGGTTAAGAAATGTTATATCAACTGAGGGTACATACATTTAGTATGTACACAGTTTTTTTTTATTAGGCAAGTATACACAATAAAATCTATATAACAAGTTTTAGATGTAGAAAAATTAAATATGTAAATAAAGATAATGTTGTGTGTGTTACTTAGAATTTAGTTAGTTTTTTAGCGCATACATGTATACACACACATATATATATGATGTGTACATGTTTCATATACTAATAATTTAAAGACAACACTAAAAAATTGAATAACAACACGCAATTGAATAACAAAATTGAACACTATACGTCGCACACATATATGTACACTCAACATCACATCAATACACCTTTCTGATATATGCGATAGCACTTTATGTGTGTGTACTTGTAATCATGCACAAAAGAATATTTTGCAATGCCACATTTACGCATATCTTCATTATAAATTTATATAATTATAATTGGCTATGCATTCAACGTTAGAATCTGACCAATAACGAATATATATAAAATAAATAGAATAATATAGAAATAATAATGAATGAATTTAATAATCCAGATAACACTTTGCTGGTCATGTATGTACATGATGGTCTATCAGACTCAGGGATAAGATTTTCTTTGCACAGATCATCTTTGTGCGTGATTTGGCAGAAATACTCTTTACGCTCGCAAAATTTTTCTGGGTAGCTACTACTGCGTGCTATATACACAAAAAAAGTATATTTCAAACAGAACATTTGTGAACAGAAATCAGGTAATTCTCTCTATAAGTTTATATGCTAACACACGCAGAACTTGCATGTAAGAAATGTTTTCTAGGTAACTGTTAGTTAATATGTATAATTAGCATGTGTGTATGCCACGTACAAAAGTATATAGACACTTCAAAAATAATATATACAGTAGTTCCCTGTTAAGAAGAAATCTCTCCATTCAAACTACACTAAAAAATAAAAAAAGGTCGGTAACATTTGATAGATTTACGAGTGACCTTTCGGTTTTTTTTTCGGTAGTGGCAGCGACTGATTGCTTTGTTACGATCACTATAATTTTTCCTTATTTATTTGTTTCTTAATTTTTCTTTTCTCGAGCGGTTAACTTATGGCTTATCCGCTCGTTATAATCGAGGTTTTCCAAATCCGAAATTCTTTGTTTAACAAAGCATTACTGTATATAACTCTTAAGGAGTTTATTCACTAAAATGCTACTAATTACATTATACTTGATTATAATTGTTTTTAAATGTTTTACGTTGAAAATTTTGTCACGTTTGTCCGCGTGGTACCATTTGTTTTAGATATTTGATATAAAAAATCGCATTTTTTATATTCTTACAAGAGAAGCAATATATATATGTACGATTATTAGTATAATTTCTTAAATACTACTACCATCAGAATGAAAACATACTGTTGTAAAGTTCATGTATCAAGAGTGTGAGATATGGAACGCTAAATGACATTCACTCTGCATCTGTTTTCATGTGCTAATACAATGATAAATGAAAATTCTTTGTCCTTAGAATACTTAAAATTAATACTTTTTTTTAGTAAAGTATTCTTTAAAATTATGATTATTAATATAGACATAATATGTAAGTGATATAATTCAAGATTGGTAACAATTTTTCTTCCGCTATCGCACTCGAACCTTCAAAATGTCCTTTTGCAATCTTGTTTGCAGTGTCAGTGAATAGACTCCTCAAGCAAGAGCATTAATAAATATGTAATTTTTCACTAAATCGTCCTAAACATTATATAACTTCAACTATGTCGTAAACGATGAGACAATTTTAACAGAAGGTCTTTCTGACTTAAAGGCTTGGATGCCTTCTAATGTCACAGAGGTACCAGTCACGTCCAAATATTCCAACGTCGATACATTGAAAGCCAAATGAGTGAGACTTGAATTCGTAACGCGTGGATAATGTCTGGAAAAGAAAAAGATTAAAAAATAAGACGTAAACTTCTAATAGTAGCAAAACTATTACATATTTGGTTTTTTTTTTTTTTTGAGCTTTTTCTTGATAATTTTTATAATATATAGTCGACAGCTCACCTAACCACTAATGTCTTCAAATTTGGATTATTAGAAACTTGTTTTTCTACTTGAGCTATTATCATTCCTTCTGGGGAATTATTTATCACTCTTCTGTCGCAAAATTCACTTCCAAGTGCGCAGATTGCTCTATCCGATACCAAACATCGCATCGAATAATTTCTCTCAAACTCGAATTCATCCTCAATTAGAAACTTGAATCAGAATAAAATTTATTTTTACAATATGTTGTGTAAAATTAGAAAAATGATTACTTCTTATAAGTATTATTTAAATAAAAGTTTTGTTATAAGTACTTGTGCTAAATGATCATCTTCAAAGATTGCAGGCATTTGCAAGCCGTTTGCCTGCCGTTGACGCTGTTGTTGTTGACGTTGAATAATTTCGGGTGACTCCTCTCTTAAATGTTCGGGGCATTCTAAATACAAGTGTTGTAAACTTTTAGTGCTACTGAAACAACCGACTTCGCTGTCTCCAATACCCGTATTTCGTAAATCTAAAATCTATTTTTAAAAATGTTAAAATAAATTTTTTATATTAACAGTGAACATAATGATCAATCAATAACGCAGAAAAGCAAAATATCATACCTCTAGTGTTTTAAATCCAAATCTAGTTGCTAAACTAGCATACGCAACACATTCACCCATACGGGAACATGAATACAGTCTAAGTTCTGTAAGTTTTGGAATTTTGCTAATAACCAGTAAAGAATGTGGCGTAAACCAATCACAAAAGCTCAAAATCAAACACTGAAAATTAAGATTTTAATACATTGTTGTACACACAATTCACACATTTATACCAAGATGATTTTACTTTTAAATTTGGCATATGAAGATCCATTTTAAAGAAATAAGACTTATTTTGTTGCGCATAATCCATTTCACAACCTTCTAATGACAGTTTCTCAATAGTACTTGGGAAATCTGTTATCGGAATCTAGAAGCAATTATAAAATAAACTAAATAAGCTTAGTTCAGTAGAAAAAATAGAAATAAAAGAAAAGAAATATATAAAATACTATACATTATATGTTATATATTTTATAATATTTATAAATATATTATATACATATGTAATATACCTTATCTCCATTTATATGATAATCTTCAATTATCAACTCTTTAAGTTGCTTGCACAGTGTTCTCACATTCTTGAGAAAACTTTGTGTAAGAACTGTATTGTTAGAAACTAAATCACCACGTATTGCCAAACTTGTTGTCATTGGTTGCAAAAAGTTTGCATATTTGTCAAAGTCCTCCAGAATTATAGGATGTGTACGAAAGTCTACATTTCTCCACAAAGTTCTGTCTTGTGTTAATCGTGCAAATCTTTGACAACATCTACAATGATTCAAAACAAAAACAATTGTAAAGCAAAAGAAACATCATAAAAAATTGTATAAGATATATAAAACCGAAATAACTCACAAGCTGAGAGTCATAAGATCTTGTGGATCTAAGTATTTCAATATGTAGAGCAGAACATCATCTGAGAATTGAAGGATGTTTGGAGATGTTGCACCATTTACATCTATGGCTTCTAGTTTTACTCGCTTTGCCTCACTGCTAGATGGCTCAGGAGAAAGAGATTTGCTCCGTTTCATTTTTATTTTTCTCTTACACCTATATAGAAAAAAAAAAACACAAAGTAGAAAACAAGACAAATATTTCTAAGAATTCTAAAATGTAATAGTGTTTTGCAAGACTAGAACTGCAGGAAGATAACATTTTTCATACAGATAACATCAAGAAACATATAGTGTTCACAACAAAATTTAAACATTAATAAACACATATGTTTTACTTAAATATTATGTCTATATATAACACACTGACTTTCACAAAAGAAATAAGCTATACTATTTACATTTCACAGGTAATGTTGGCACAAGTTAAAGATTCTTTGTTGCAATAAAACTGCAAATTATTCTGCATATTTCTAAAGAAAACTGACTAGAGAATCACTCAATGATACTTTCTGCAGAAAAACTGATCACCAAAAACTACAACTGAGATTCAATTCAGAAAACACACAGTCTTATTCCAATTGTTGAAAAGCAAGTCTATTTCTGTTTTCTTTGTCTGAAATCTGGAGATGGTGAAAAACTTTCTGCCAACTATAATGCACAAATACTGCAATGGAAACTGCTTTCTTGGGTTTTTCAGTTTTACACACAAGAAATCAGTTTGATGCCAACCTGTTTGTTTATATATTTTCTATCTCTTTTGTGTATACATGTGTGTACAACATATTTTATGAAATATTGTTTTGTTTACTATTTTACAAATGTAAGAAAAATAAAACAAATAACATAAACTCAAAAATACATTACTGCTAATACATGAACTGTCAAGTAAAAAGTTTATCATGTTAAAAAACAAATCAATCAGCACAATATTGTGTGATTATATCTATTTTTACCAGAGATCTGGAATCTTTATGCTATGTAAATACAATTACAAACAATTTGATTTGCAATTTTACAGACCTAGTTTGAATAATAATTTTTATCTACAATTACATTCAAAATACAAGATGTGGGAAAGTAATATTTTTGGTGCAAAAACATAACCATAAAAAATGACAAATTCTTACCTCAGAAACTTTTGAATAAGAATGGAAAGAAAATCTGCAAATAGAAATATGTATAAATTCACCTTTAGCGCAAAACGTCACTCGAGTATGAATATGCATGCATATATATTATGTAAATTCTCTCTCTCTCTCTCTCTTTCTTTACTTTTGTGTGTGTGTATAAAACGATAATTCTATATCTTTATACGAGAGGCACACAAAAAACGCTGTGTACAGAGAAAAGACAGAGAGCAGCCGCGGCTCCAGTTTGTCTGTCATCGCTTTTCCACTCTGTTTGTCAGCGCTATATGGTGCACATTGGCAACTACGTAGTCATGCTCACGATCTGCTGTATATCGGTATTACCCGGTGATGTTATTTTCTCCTGTCGGTGATAGTTGGCCAGTCTGTCATCGTTGACGAGTGTTGACAACTTTGGATATGTGTCAGTGGCCGACATGTGGTAGACGTTGATGATTGCAGGCAATGCGGAATTGTGCGAATTCCTGATGTTTTTATTACACAATGGCGAATGCAGTATGCCTTATTTGTAGAAAATATCAAAAAGATCATACGCATTTGAGTTTTCACAAGTAAGTAGGAGATAAAGAAAAACCATTTTTTCTATTGAAACCGGAGCAACAATAGTCTTTTTACGCATGTGGCTGCGAATTAACCTCACAATTTTCACCACCAACACATACATGAAGCAAGGAAAATGTTTCTTCACATCATGTACATCATATTTTTTCTAGTTTCCCAAAATGCAAAACGCTGAAAAAAATTTGGCTAGAACGTTTGAACCTGACCAACTTCGAGCCGAAACCAAACCACGACTTGATCTGTTCGGATCACTTCAAAAAATCGTGTATTATCCCCGGCAAGGGAAGACGTTTGATATCAGGCAGTATTCCTTACTTAAATAAAGGTAATTGCAAGCTGTAAAATGTGCTTTTACAAAAAAAAAAAAAGAAAAAAAAGACGTTTTTTTTTTTGAGAAAAGGAGACATTCATTGTAATGAGATAAACTTTCAACTTTATTTAGGAGAAATTGATGAAGAAGTTGAATTCGCTGTCAATAATAACATAACTATGACAGTTGGTTGCGTTAACGATGACGTATCCGAATCAGCTGTTAATAACGACACAACAGCTGTTTTCACTAATAAGGACACGATGAAATTGCTAGTGATTTGTCGCACGAATAATTTACCGCCGATCGTGACAGAACATTCTAATATGCGCGAAGCGACAACCAGTAAATATCGTTTTTTGAAATTCCAGAATTGCAATCTCCTCCGTGTCACTTAGGCGTCGTAAGCGTTAAATCTCACGTGTGGCAAGCAAAAAGTATTACGAGATCCGTATCGACAATAATATTGAATGTGTCACTTGTTGTAGCGAATGAATGTCATAGCGAAAGTTCTCCAACCAACAGGGAAGTCAGTATCATAGCGAATGTAGGGCATGACCATACCTACTCCATTCCTCCAATTATCGATCACAAAAAGTTGGAAAGAACGATGGAGATCGTCAAAGATCTGAAGTCGTTAAACGTACTGTTGAAACGTAAACTGAGACGAGCGAAACAAAAAATTCGCACGCTACGTGGCATGGTAAGCTTTTCAATTATATAAGTACTGTGTGAAACATTTAATTGATCGATCACCTTCTCTCTTTCGCACTTGTCTTTTTTTTTCAGATTCCTAGATCTTCCACTGAGAGAAAGGAGACGAACAAAGTGTTTTGTGAATTCTAACGCAAATGACATATTAAGTTTATTCTTTTTCGTTTTTTAAATATAAATTTTATATTATTATATGTATATGTATACAACGTGACGCACATCGTGAAAACAGTGGAATCACGTTAGATACGTCCGTGTTGCTTCTTCGAACGGTGCTGCAACGGCTAGCCAGTCATGACACGATGACGAACATTTAGAGACGATTTAGTTGACGCCTAAGTATCTCTTTAAAAAAATTTGAATCATGCAGTGATATCGCAACATGCCTTAAGTCACGAGAAAGAGAAAGAAAGAGAGATACGAGAGCTTTTATTTTACATCAGTTCATTGTACACATCGCAATTCTATTCAAATATTTATATACTTATGTACTTCATTAACGATCGAACGTAAAAACGAAAAAATTCCTGTTTCGTTAAAAGACTCGGCAAGCAGTTTTTTTTTTTTTTTGGCGCTCGGGACGAGGGAAGAAGAAAGAGAACAAATGTATAAGAGATAAAAAGAAAGATAGAAAAGAGCAAATACCATGTCGATGCGAATCTGTGATGGGATTTCTTTTGTACACCAGTTCAAATTTATAAAAAGTAATCTGCTTGCGGTTTTTTGCTAGGTATGCCGCGGCTTTCTTGCGGCGCCGCCTCGAATATCGTGAAGTCTCTCTGCAGATGCTCGTTCAGTTCCAATATCGCGGCTACGTTGCCGCATCTGCAATACGAAAGCACAAACAAATGTACAGAAAACTATGTTTAAAGATATTTATGTTTGCAGTCACATTTTTTGACATCTTGATTTTTACACAAAGTGACAAACAAGCTGTGATAAGGACACACGACATATTTTTTGATAAGCTTATACCACTTTGAATAAGTTGATGAGAAATTGGAATTAGATGTAAAAAAGATTAAGAAAAAATATAAAAATATATCTTGAAGTAACCGAGTGTCTAAAATTTCCTTCTAGAAGAAACCAAAAAAAGTGCATAAGAATATAAACGCGAGAGAATTACGTGCCTGTAACAGTAGTTTGGCGCGGACCAAACCGTCAAAACAGTCTCGGTAAAGTGCCATTTGTAGCCCTCCATGACTAACTGATGGGCTCTGCATATCATGTCGATGTCGTTGGCAGAATTGAATTGTGCCACTACATCGCTCCCAAAGAGATAGCCGGCACCACGTGGCGACACACCCCAACCCTGCGTGTCTTCGGGATCCGACCACAACAAATCGCACATTGGTCCGTCGTGAGGAACCTGCGTCATCGATTCAAATTTTAAAAAAGAACTGAATCAAATCTCGATAAAATGAAAAACTTTGTTAGACTTTGTCGTCGCCGCAACAACATTGCGGCGAGTAAAAAACGAACAAACTTTACTTCTTGTTTCCTATCTATAGTCCGAATTTGATCCAAGGTTTGGATACTGGGCGACAATCCACCGTGAACACAAAAGATCTTGCCATCGATGATGGCGGATAACGAGAGGTAGTCGAATATCTCTGTGCAGTATCTCCAGACTGTTATGCTACCGTATTTGCGCAAGCACTCGTCGTAAAATCCGTAAACCTGCGTTATCTGTCGCGACTCGTGATTCCCTCTTATCAGTGTGATTCTGTCGGGATAACGAACCTGCAATGAAAAATAGGTTTTGCGTGATAAAGCGCACATTGTAAGAAGAGAGAACAAGGTTTTGTCACACATCAACAAGTCGTAGTTCTTCAAATCTCGATGCGCACCTTTAACGCGAGAAGAAGAAGGAACGTTTCGACACTGTAAAATCCTCTGTCTACGAAGTCTCCCATAAAGAGATAATTTGTTTCGGGCACATCTCCGCCTACTTTGAACAATTCTTTTAGGTCGTAAAACTGGCCGTGGATGTCCCCGCAGACCTAAAAATCAACACAACAACACGGCGAGTCGATTCTCGCTCTCCTTTAGCTCGGAAAAGATCCGTCACTTCCTCGTGAAGAATATACTCACTGTCACTGGCGAGTCCACACGCTGCACATTGCTCTCCTCGATGAGGATCTCTCGCGCTTTGGCACACAGAGCTTTCACCTCCGCCTCCTTGATGATCTCGCACTTCTTCAGCTGTTCGATCTGCCGATCCAAGTCACTGGACTCGGCCATCGTCTGGCACGGGAGTTGGGACTTGGGTCTGAGATCGCCTCGCTGCGGTTTTTCACGGCGGCTCTCGTGTGATTCTCGGCAATTCCACGGCAGGAAACAAAACCGCGGAGAGTACGCCCTAGTCCGGGAGAGGAGAACATCGAGAGAAATTAGGAAAACCCTCGCGCATACGTGCACGCAGAGAATCGAGGTGATATATACTTACGGTGCCGATCTCGGTTGTCGCTCCTCTTGGAATTTCGCAACGGATACGTGATCACTGCATCTGGGGTGTGAGAACGTGCGGTTATCTGCTCCGTAAACACTAAAACGCCGAACGTGAATGAGAGAACCTCGCACGCTTGGCGGGACGATACTCGACCGCACTACGAATTCCGATTCGTCGCGAACCGTTCCCACAGTGCGCCGACATCAAACCATCCAAGCTGTTTTGCACGAACGCGTGATCGCGAGTAGAAGGCGAACCGAAACGTTGGGATTGAATCATAGATTTAATAAAACGCAAAGCCCGTGTCACACTGGAGATTGAAATCGATCTGGGTGTCAGCCAATCGGAGCGAGGGAGCTCGAACTCGAGTTTAGTGAACTTCGTTCCGATTGGTCGAGTTTTACTTTGATCCCATGTGATACGAGCCTAAACAACTCGGAACTGTGGAATCCAATTTTTTTAGTTTACCAGTTTTCCCGCCAGGCGACGCTCCACTCATCCAAACGCGGTTAAATCGTTGTCAGCCCTGCTGGTTACGAGCTCGCGTTTGAATTGAATTCCGAGAGTCCGTTACTTGACGCAACCGGAGAACAGAGAGTGACAGTTTTGTGTATGTATTTTGCTTGAATGAGGTAAATTTATTATTTTAATTGCACGGGTGTAATGTGCAATTCAAGATTTGGGATAAAATAAACAAAGACCAAGATTTCTTCGTGATATCAGCGCAATTTGACAGCTCGCGTCTTTGAATTAACTGCGCAGTGTATCTGATACACATACATGAAGTTGCTTTGGAGTTACCGAATTGTTTTTTAATCGGTCGCCTCGTTTCTAAATACATATTTGTGCAAAGAACTAGCGAGTCCCTAGCGTTTCCTCTGCAATCACAATGCACAAGTGTTCAGAAACAAGCAACTGAGAAAATCTTGATTGTCTGAGAAAAAGACAATGTGTTTATTTATTTCAAACGACCTACAGTTTGTTATCGACGACTCACTAGCCGCTACAGAACTCAAACTAACGTTGATTCGATAAAATTGCAGTTTGTTCACAGATTTTACACAATCTCATTCCATGCAAGAAGCTCAAAACAATGAAGCCTCAGGATATGCCACGTTACAATGTGGTGCTTGCACCGTTTCAACCAGCTACAAGGATTGAATTAGAAACCACTATAAATACCAGCACAGAGTGTTGTTTAAATATAAAGAATACTAGTGACAAATTATTGCACGTAAGAAACTCATCAGAAAACTTTGGTCTTGATTAAGTCTTCATGATTTTTCATCTTGTGTTCTAACAGTCTCTTTTGGTTTTAGGTAACTGTAACGAAAGCACCAGCGTCGGAACGCCAGATTACTCTGACTTCATCCGAATTAGACATTCAAGGGAACGACACCGGTGTGATTTATATCAAATGGACTCCGAAGGAAGCGGGATGTTGGCGAGATGTGTTGCAACTCACGGACAGTAGGCGAGTCAAGTACGACATTCACGTGGCGACAACCGCCAGGAACGTTAAGAAAAGCAACAAACCGCAGAAAAAAGCAACGAAGCCCCTGTCGTCAGGTTTGTCAAATAGTGCCGCGTCGATGGACAACAAACGAGTGCAGCAGAACAATGAGATGCAAATCCCCATTCTCAATCAACCACCACTGATCACTCATTTCGAGGCGAAACAATCCAGATCGAAGTACGAAATAGCTTCGAACAAGGAAAATATCTGTAGCGCAAACAGTGAGACGAAGACCGGTGCGTTACATGGAAGAAATGATGGAGTCAATCATCATTTCGTTAAGATGGAGAATGTTTTGTACGAGCAGAATGTAAACGCGTGGAACGACGGGAGTATTTTGCCGCAGGTTTTGCTTCCTTCGAACGGGTTGCAGGACTCGCGCAGAGTCACGTACGTCAAGGAAAGAAAACACTACGGCAGCGTACTGTACGAACACAACGAAGAAGAAGAAGAAGAAAAAGAAAAAGAGATTCTCAAAGATACGACGAGCGACAGGCCGCAATCTGACTTTTCTATGTTGCTGGACAAGTTTACACTCGCGTCTGTGAACGAAACGCCGAATCCTCCGCCATCGTCGAAACAAGAGTCGATGGAATCATCGTCCCAGAGCGGCGACAAGCACAGAACGTTCAATATCAGTCCCGGAAGATCGTTCGTCGTGTCTCCTTCCTGCAACAAAACCACCCACAACAACGTCTTGTCGCAGTCCGTAGGCGTGCACAATTTGTCGCCGATCAAATTCGACGGACGTTCTCTCGTAAACGGCATCAGGGACATAATTTCATCGTCCCCGATCACTCACTTGTACGACGCGTCGAGAGATTTTTGCGAGCAGTCGAGGCGTTTCGCGACAGACACGACGGATCGCGGCGTCCAGACAACTCCCAAAGACTATTTTGTCTTTGAAATAATTCCCGAGGAAAGGAAAGCGGGGGATATGTATATCGAGATCTCCCCGCCGAAGAAATCGCATCTTTTCTCAAAGACGGTGTCTGCGTCGGTGACGAAATTGAGTAATCCAGGTAGAGTCGTGAAGAACAAATCTTCGTGCGAGGGAAGAAACATGAAGATACTGTGTATAAATGCGACTCCTAGGAGAAAACACAAAGAATTGCGTCTGAACAATACGCCCGGAAGAAGAAATACGCCAGCAATCAAGTTGACCAAGTTGTCTCTCAACGCTCTGAGTCATACCAAGTGGCACTCGTCGTCCTTCAGAGAATCCACCAGAATAGAGAAGGCAGACGACGAATCTTTCATCTACGAGAAATTCGATCTGGATCTGTTCGCCCCGTCTACGACCGAGGATCCGTTTCTGAAGAAATTCGGATATTACGACGAAGAATGGATGCTGCGACAGGAACTGGCGTTCACCAAGTGGTTGAACGCTCTACTCTCGTCGCCGGAAGATCTGTCCGTTGACATTGAAACCGCTGTAATGGACATCGGCAAGATTTGGCAGTCGTGCAAAGCGCAAAAGGACAATTTGCTGGCCGAGACGAGGGAGGCCGTGTCCGCCAGGTATCACACGAGCACCAGATTGAACACATTGCGAAAAGCTGCGAGCGCCATGTACACTCGCGACGAAATCGCCAAGATTTTCTCAAGCACCAGCGAGTACATCGCCAAGGGAACTTTGTCCATCAGATCGGATCGCAATCTACAGCGCGATATCGGTTTGCAGAAACTCATACTGAGCCTGTTCCTGAGCTACAATCCACTGTGGCTGCGCATCGGCCTGGAGACCGTCTACGGTGAGTGCATACCATTGCGCTCGAACAACGACATCATCGGCCTGACTCGCTTTCTGCTGAACAGATTTTTCTCGGATCCGCGAATCACCAAGATGTCCGGCTATCACAAAACCAATCCGAGTCAGAAGCTCGTCACGACGATGAACCAGTTCATCTTGAAGAAGTTTCTCTTTCTAGTGTATTTCCTGGACTACGCGAAGCAACGAAAGCTGATCGGCCACGACCCGTGTTTGTTCCGCAAACGTTCCGAGTATAAGGAGAGTCGTGAGATCTTGCTGAGCTTCTCGCGCGAGGTTCTCAGCGGCGTTGGCGACGTCACGAAGATGCTGCGCACTCACAATTACGTGCTCACCTATCGACAGACCTACATCGAGGAATACGACTACGCCGTGACAAATATACGATACGACCTGCGTGACGGCGTGCGACTGTGTCGCGCCATGGAGCTCATTACCGGCCGACGAGGATTGACGGAACGCTGCCGTGTGCCGGCGATATCGCGTTTGCAGAAGATCCACAATGTGGACGTGGCATTGAACGCTTTGCGCGACGCCGGCTACGTTCTTGAGGGTGACATAGACGCGAAGAGCATCGCCGACGGTCACTGCGAGAAGACGTTGTCGCTTTTATGGCAAATCATTCACAAGTATCAGGCGCCGCGATTTGACCGGTCAGCCCGCGTGATCCAGAAATGGTGGCGGGCGCAGCTCTGGTACATTTGCGTAAGGAACTTTTTGCGTGCGCGCAGGAACCTCGCCGCGCTCACGATTCAACGTGCGTGGCGACGTAAAATAATACCGACGTGGTGGAGCATAGTCGACTGCAATTTGGAAGAACGCAAGAGATTCTTACGCGCCAGAACGGCCGCGATAAAACTTCAGAGATGGTGGCGGAACTGGAGGCGGACACGAGTGTTCAGGGAGAAACTGCAGGAAGCGAGGAAGAGACGCGGGGCGGTAATCGCGATACAGAGAAGATGGAGAGCATCGTTGTTGAGGAAGGTACAGCGAAGCGAGTTTCTGCGCTTGAAGAACGCCGCCTTGACAGTTCAGGCACACTGGAGAGCGACGCGAGCGATGAAGCTGCAACGTTCCGAATATCTCGCGTGCAGAAACGCTGCCACGAGAATACAGTCCTGGTGGAGGTCCGTGAAGATCGCGCGGGAACAGCGCGAACGCTTTCTTCGTACCAAGGAAAGCGCGCGTGTCATCCAGAGTTGGTGGAGAAGATACCTATTAATGCGAAAAGCGCGGAACAACTTCCTGCGAGCGAAATTTGCGGTGCGAACCATAAAGAGATGGTGGATAAGCGTGCTCGAGAGGAAGAAGTTTCTTCGGTATCGCGAAAGCGCCGTTGTCATTCAGAGAACGTGGAGAAGTCACCGAATTCGCAAGCGAGAAACCGCCTGCGTGAAGATACAAACGTGGTGGAGATCCGCGGTGTGTTCGCGCAGGTACAAGTTGCAAAAGTCCAGCTGCGTGAAGCTGCAACGCTGGTGGCGCGGAGTCATTTGTGCCAGACGTCAACGAGAGGAATTTCTGCGACTGCGAAACGCGACGTTAGCGGTGCAGAAGTACTGGCGAGCGAGAACAGCCAGAAGACGTTATCTGGAGCAGCGACGAGCAGCTTCGCTGATACAGTCGTGGTATCGTCGCGCCAAGTCGGCGCGGGATGTTCGACGACGCTACCTGGAGATGAGAAACGCCGTCATAAAAATACAAAACTTATGGCGCGGCGTCGTGCAGACTCGCGCGGATCGCAGGAGATACCTGAGGCAGAGGGAAGCATCCGTCACTCTGCAATCCTGGTGGCGAATGATCAGACAGAAGAGCGAATATAACAAGTACAGGACCAACGTGTTGATCGTACAAAGAAGATGGCGTGCGATAAGAGCCGTTCGCGCCGCGAAGAGAGAACTTGTGCGGACGCAAGCAGCCGTCGTTTTGCAAGCTCATTGGAAGAGTTTACTCCAGAGAAGACGATATGTCGCTTTGCGCCAGGCCGCGTTAATCGTTCAGTCGCGTTACAGAATGAGAATTGCAGTGCGAAGATACAAGACCGTCAAACGCGCCGCGTTGACCGTACAGACTTACTGGCGGGCCTACGTCGCGCGTAAACGAGACAGATCGCGTTATCTGTCTATGCGCCAAACGGTGATCAGGCTACAGCGTCGTTACAGACAGAGGAGAGCCGAACAGGAAGAGCTGCGCCGACAGCAGCGCGGGCAATCGCTGGCCATGAAGATTCGAGACGAGTGCGGAGAAGCACTCGATATGCTTCAAGAAGATACCGCGAATATGGCGCGTCCAGATAGCGCCTATTGGCAACAAGTGATCAGTGTAATACAGACCTGCAGCGATCTCGGATTGCTGCTCTTTTATCTGAACACCTTGGGTAAGTGGCGCATCTTTGATTGGGATCCTAAAATTGGGATATACGATTGTATAAGAGAATCCTGAAGTTTTCTTACAAGAACAACAAAATAACTTTCTAGTAGCTTTTAACGCGAATGATTTATATCTCTGTCACATACTAGATACCATAACAAAATTATCACCGACCGTTTGCATCATCCTCTGCGAGGTGGACGTGACCGACGACATTTACAACATGATACTGCGAAACAACAGATCGCTGCCGTGGATGAACATCTGCCTGCGAGCATGCAGCATCTTGATCACCTTAGCAAAGGATCCGGGCACGAGAAAATATGTCGTTAAGGTGGGTTTGGAAACAGAAGAGCTTTGTCTCTCCACCTTACATTGTATTCTTGCTGCGTCATTTTAAAAACATATGTGATATTTTTCTTGTCACTAGGAAGAGCACGCGTTGACGTTAATGAAGCTCTTGAGCGTATCGTTGAAGCAGAAGGACGTGTTCTTGTATTGCGCCACTCTGATATGGTTACTCAGCCAGGACGAAGATTACGCCAAGGTACACATTTTGCCTAACCAGTCGGCTGATGCAGAGTATTCGACCCAGAAGTTTTTAAAATTCTTAAATTCTTTTTATCCGCATTGCGGATTGTATTTGTACAAATTTGTTTTTCAAGTTATATTCCTCTTTCCGATGTTTCACAGACGCTAGCGACGTGTCCGCAAATAAGTTGGCTGATGCAGAATATTCAACAGAAGCTGCCCAAGTCAGTGACGACCAAGTTTCAGAAATCGAAGTCTGTAGAAAATAAGCTCGATAAGACAACCAACGCCGGGCTGCTTTTTACCGACATCAATTGCGCCATTGAAGCTATCACTAAAAATATTTGTGACGCTAACTTATAAGGTTGGTTAATATATAACAAATATAAATATGTGTCTGTTATTTCTTTTTTTTTTTACGTGTCTTCGGCCTCCTAACGCGTTTCGATATTCACCGCCGGTAGAAGAAGAGATCTACAGTACGCGTGTAACGTGAACCCTAGACTATCGGTGAAACGCGACCTTATCTTCAACTACTACTACTGCTATTAGGTTTCAAATACGTTAAAGACCGATCATAAAAGATTGATCAAGACAAATGAGTTTTCATTCTGCTTTAATAACCGATTCATTTCTAAAAACGTGGGCAGAACACTGGCAACGCGCGATATGACAAATTCGGATCTGCATATAATACAATAAGAGATAAATGTAATCTTTATTTACAGTGTGTTACTCACAAATAAAATTAATAATATTAATAATAATATATTTATATATTATAATAATAATGCCGCGCGAGATGACCATGTGTGACAACGTGACAAATGACGATGGTGATGCGATGATCATGAATGATGATGATGATGATAATAATGAGATGATAACGATGTGGAGATGATAAATTATAACTATTATAATAGTGATCAAAAACCGTAATTAGCAACAGCAGCTGTAGACTCGATAGTAATAATAATGTAGTGGTAGTTAGTTCGTAGCGGTAGCAATAAGTGTATTTTACTTTGACTTAATTATCATGTACAGATTTAAGTTCTTTGATCTGTTTAATCAGATACGCCTTCTCGTCGTTGAACTGCTCGTCCTCGGAACGGTCCGTATGGAAGCGCGTGAGGAATTCAATCAGCTTCTCCTGATTGCGGAGCAGTATATCCAGGATGGGTTTCGGTTTGTTCGGATTCGCAACGAATACCTGCGCACAACCACATAAAACTGTTAATTGTTTCCTCTTTTTTTTTTATTTTTTTATTTATCAGGACAACAGAGAAATCAAGTAGGATGTTTATTTTTTACTGGATTTTAACTAATTTTAACTACTTGAGAAAAAGTGCGAGAGATCTTAATTGACTAGTTAATTGAAATTTTTGAAATGCAAGTTGATGATCACTGTGACCACTGCCGTACCTTAAAGACGTGGAAAGCTTCGAACTGTATGTTTCGAGATTTTTCCTTTAGCATGTTCATCATCAACTTTAAATTATCCGGATTCGATATATATCGTGTCATGACCTGCAACAGTTTTTTTTTTTTTATTTTTTTTTAATTATATACAAAGTGTAACTGAGAGATAAATTTGCGCCCGCATTCGCCGGACAAAAGTTTGCAGAAATTCTTGTGCATAATTTCTGAGCTAAATTGTTTTCCAAAATTGTTGTTTGTACAATCTCTAATATTTGTAAAAAGTGAGTTGCACCGACTTTTAGAATTTATATGTGTACGTAAACTGTTCTGCGTTTATTAATTTTAAAAAACCTTCTTCACATATTAGAATAGTTTCTTGTACGTTATCTGTTTCTACTGTAGTTCGTATTTTAACGTTACATCACACGTGTATTTTCTCTACATTATTAAACTTATAGTTCTTAAATGTTTATTCGCGCAATGTTATTTATATTTCCAACGTATTTCTTCGACGTAAAAAAAAAATGCGGGATTTTATTTTGGAGTCAAATGAGAAAAACATGTATTACAAAGTCAATTGTTTTACGTATGTATATGTAAATAACATTGCTTAAACAACAAGAGTGGTTCGAATACTTACGGTAAAATTGTGTCTATCGAGCAGCAGCTCGCCCAGTAACTTTAAACTTTGTCGTCGTGTTACATAATTTTCCGAATTGAGTAACCTCTGATAGTGCGAGAAAACTTTATCGTAATTTATCTCTAAAAATTCGGCGCTGAGTATTTTATGCCTTGTAAGTAATTCCTGAACAAGAAAAACACACGATGGAGTCGCGTTTGATTGTTTAAAAAAAAAAAAAAAAAACGATATGTAATATCAACATGATGCATGTGTATATATTTTGTAACAGAACTCTTTAAATAAATGTAATAAATGATTCGACTTTGAAATTATCTCGAGGAGACAAATGATTGATGACACTTCCAAGAAAAATTTATATACACATGCTTTCGAGATGTTTCCACTTTTGTGTGACATATGGTTTTTCCAGCTTGCTACGTACTTTGAAGGTGGAGAACGCGTCAGACGCGATATCGAACGTGGAGACCTCGACGTATCTGAAGAAGTTGTAAAAATCGTCCGAATAAATCATAATCTTAGCTAGAGCCTCGTATCTCGCGCATTCCCGCAACATCGTGCCGCAGTTGAGTGCGATGTCCTGATGTTCGTAGCTACGAAACAACTCGCATTTTGTTAGTAGAATTATTATTACAAATTTTTTATATCGCGCGCACGGGGAAAGATACTCACCCGGACATGAGTGTAAAGAGAATTTCGGGTTTAGTGCATATGTACTCTACGGTGGGCGATCTGGTGCCGATCTGTCTCCGCAGAATGTTATTGAAAACCTGCGCGACATCCTTTTTCCCCTTAATCAGGAACAAAAAGATGAGTATTTTAAAGAGTAAATATTACTTTGGCAATAAATGTCGTTTAGAACACGGTTAGAGTAAATAAGTAACTGATGAAAGTTAATACAAGTTGATCAATAACTTCCAAGTTTTTCAAAAACTTAATTAACTTGACCTTCGCGTGACTTTAATTTTTTTAAAATTAATTTGAGAACTTTTGTTCAAATTGGACTCGGTTTAAGAGTGTTTTTTTTTCTTTACAGTGAATGATTTCTCATTCAAAAGGCGCGTACTTCGAAGTCGATGCGGCTCAGATTCTGGACGAGCAGTAGCAGTAGGTTGCTGTTGTACAATTCCTGTGCGAGCTGGGCCACCACGATGTCCGCCTGGGGCTCCGTCTCGGCCGTTCCGTAGAGCATGTTTTTGATGTGGACAAGATTCTTGCTCACATCTTCCTGGGCCTAAAAGGGGACGTATTTCATCGTAGAAACCGACGTTTATCCACAACAACGTACCTTCTCTACCTTCTTGTCGCCGCGCTCCAACGCGTTTACCGCCTCCTTCAGAGCCTTTACCACCTCCGCTGGACTTTTCTGGGACTTTCCAAACAGAGGCATGTTTTCTTACAATGTATGCACCTTTATGAAACATGTCCAAAAAAGAAAAACAGAAATTCCTTAATTGTTCTTGCGAGACCGCTCCGAGACATACATCTAAGAAATGTGTGGATGATGTTTAAACGAACATACGTTTAAAATCTTGTTATTTAAGATCGTGTTTTTAACCGCGCACTTGTGCAAGGCTTCTTTTACATCTACGACAACTACGTTAAACTATTGTTTGCTTTGTTTTTTAGATAATTTATGCAATTTGAATAAATCAATAGTTTAATCTTCTTGTTGGAGCTGCAATGTGTGTTGTAAAACCACAAAAAATTTGGATTTTACGGAAACAGAAGAACAATGTTACAAACGCATCGCATTGTTGCGACTCACATGCAGACCAGGAGCCACGGTGAAACCGAGTTCCACGTGTTCACGATAACATTGCCATGCGGTCCTGTTTTTTGAATTTCTACGCAAACATCAAGTAGTTCTCGAGACCATGTGCAGAACATTGCACACACATATGCAACGATTCAGTGCACCTTGACGTTAACAGTGAACAAACGCATCGAAGATGATTTTTCCCTCCGTCGAGTTTGAACGGGACGCCATTCTCGCGCGAAAGAAATCTGTCCCTTCGGAGGTACTCTAACCTAAAAGAGCGACTGCAAACTCGGGTCTGTTCAGGGGTATCACCTGACCGAGGGGGAGGGGACGAGAAACAATCAGGTGAAACCTCAAGAAAACAGAGTTGCCACTGAGGGGACGATCGATCGCGTTTGATCGAGGGCGCGATCGCTTCGAACGCGAGGTCGAAACGCGACGATCGATGGACGATCGACGAGATCTCGGTCGATGTATTCGTCCTAACCTACAAATCCGAATCCATCCACTTACCATGCAAAGGAGATCCAAGCGATGTTCAAGGAACGCGCCTCGAACGTGCGCGAACGCGCTCGAGATCTCTCCCGGACGCGGCTGCGAAACGTATGGCGAACGAGAGGATCGCGCGCTGGATACGTGTCACATCAGAATTCGCGATCTTACGTACGAACGTACACACACATACGCGCGCACACACTCAAACACGCGTGTATTACACACACACACACAACCGCGTATAAGCACGCACACGACGTCGTTGCGTTCACGTCGGTGACAAGTGGGATTCGCGATTTGCGTATCGTTGCGAGTTTCAAAGCAGCGCTAATGTATTTCGCACGAATCGTATACTGGGTCGCGCGCACGACGAGTGAGTCACGGGATCACCGAGGATCATCGAGAAACGAAACGAGACCCCCCCGTTCAAGCTCGTTGATCGTGTTCTTCTTCGTTGGCGAAACTAGGATCGACTTGGCCGCGGCTTGTCCTCTTGATGACGACCCAGCGGTAGCGAGACAGGATACGCAACGGTCACATATGTATTTCACCGCCTACGTGCGTTCCCCGCTGCTGCGTGCACTGCGCATCTGAGCGGAGCAAAATCGCCAACAGCAGCCACCGTCGTTGAGTGAAACAGTCCGCGCTGTGTTCCGAGCTTCACTGCCAGCGCTGAAAAACTGGTTCGCGTTAAAGTCCGTGTCGGGAACAGTGCGACCAATTGGAACGAAATTCACTGAACGTGGAGAAAGACTTTCCCCGTTCCGATTGGCTGCATTTTGATTCGAATCTCAATTCGCAGAGGACTTTACAAGCTCTTCAGTGCTGGCAACTTCGCAACGCGCAGATCCTCTTTGTGGACGCGCTCGAAAACATACTGGTTACTCAGCTGGTACTCACAGTCCGATCTTAAATCGCAATGGTCCGATGAAAATACACCCAAAAATTACTTACAAATGTGAGAAATTAGAATGTAACAATCAATTTATAATAAATATTTTATTTGTTTGTTAAAAGTTATATTACTAATTTGCCGCGCTCCCACAATTTCTAATCTCTCACAGGCACCACAAAGCTAAGAAGAACCGTAACCAGGAAACACAGCCACAAGCGTGCGATACATGTTCGCTTATCTCCGAGATTTAAAAAATTGTCTGCATCAAAGCAAATGAGAACGTTTGTTACTTAATCAGCTTGCATATCTATTTCTTTAGTAGAAACACCTGTGCGCAAAATATTCAGTTGTATGTACTATTGTCGTGTTGTAATTTATATGAAGTGGCAAAGCGTCTTTTTATAAAGTGGCATTGCACTATCGGTGAACATTTCTCTGAGTCTGACGATTTTGTTTGTGACACTGTTCTTTTTTTTTTTTTTTTTTTACATAAAGGCTCCTCTTCAGTAACTTAGCCTTTAACTCTTTTCAGATTGTCTGCTAAAGCGAACTGCCTTATGCTTGTCCATTTCATCTTCATCATGATTACTCTCGAAACACGTCGGACAATAAAGATCTCCGGTACAGCCTGTGCATCTGTACAGATCCATTTTTCTGGCGTTATTCGAGCACATGACGCATTCAAACTCGTCTTCATCTTCGTCATCTTCTACATTCGGAGGAGTCTAGCAATAGAAAAACATAAATGCTATATTGATAAAAATGTACAAATGGTTTAATCATTCGCATGAAAACTTACATTGTCTACTTCCATTGCCTTTACTCTATTAATTAAATATTCATCAGTATCACCTTCCTCTCTGTTGCCTGGAGTAAAATACTGCAAAGAATAAAAAAACCGGTGATTAGTCTCAGTCTTACAGGTTGATTTTGTACTGCTCTGTGTCTCTGGCCTGCTTTTAACTCCACTCACAGGTTTGTTGTCTCTGTCTCGTAAAGAATTCAGTCTTTCCTCAATCTCTCCGCAAGGATCAGCAGATGGCAATTCCAGCTGTGCAAGATATTCCTGAATCAGATCATCTGCCTTCTCTTGGTCCGTTCTGCTATCCACTTGATGTATCTGTAATGATCAATCTGTAAGAATCCATAGAATGTAAACACATGATGTATAAATCACATACATTTACACCATTACTTCCACTGGCTTCTGGATCCTGATCCTTCAACAATGCTAGTCTCCGCTTTATTTCCTCAACTGTGGGCAATGGGATATTCTTCTCTTTGTCTTTTAGTTTCTGTAGTCTGTCCACTATTTCCTGATCAACTGGTTCCAATCCTTTTCTTAACTTGTCCCAGTGATTTATGTGTTTATACATCACTATTGGTGGCTTTGCTGGATTTTCCAATGAGTCCAACCTAGTGAAACATTAAATAATACAGTGACGTATGTTTATTTTTCCTTTTTTTTTTTATATATTGCAGAGACATTGCTACTGAGAGATCTAGTTTTACTCACTTCATAGTAACATCAACTGGTGCAAGTGGCTCTTTGCCAGCGTCAGACATTTCATTATTGTCTATACTAAGTTCTGGGCTCAGATCTTTCATTTTGTTCAATTTATTATAACAGCGACCGCAAACTTTTTTCGTTCCTACGTTGGGAATATCGCATTTGTATTTGAGACACTTGTTACAATAAGAAAAGCCGCAGCTAGGACAACCAATCTACAAAGCGCAAACATTGGCAATGCAATTTATTCATTCCAGCGAATTTATCTATTCGAAAGATCAAACAACGTGTACGAGACTTACGTCCTTGGTGAAGAACGAAAATTTTGCTTGACAGGTGGTGCAGGACATTCCCTTAACTCGTTACCGATTCGCCTTTGTCATGACAATGTAAACATACAATTGCACAATCTATTTACGGGAGTATGAAACACAAATATTCAAAGAATATGACGATTTTTCTTGTTATCTGTAGTATCTTTATGCAAAAGCATAACACAACACAAGCTTGCAATTAACGAGTGATGACTAATGGTCGTGCGTATGTGTTACGTATATTTGCTGTCAAAATGGCACTGGCTAATATGTTTGGAGATTTATAAGCTAAGCATCACACCACAGGCGCCATCAAATATTGAACTAGATGTTGACCAATCGCTGCAAACTTCACTAAATTTGAAGTTCTAGTCTTCTTTATTCTGATTGGTTAAAATTTGATTCGGCCACAGTCCGTCGTGTGATACAGGCTTGAGTTGCCTAAAGTTTGTCGAAGTTGGCTGACCTGATCTTTACGTTCTACCAACCGAAAAATCCGGGTGCTTATCTCTCGATACTTCGCAGGTTTTCTCGAACTGGTTCAGCGCTGGCGGGTCGGTTCTTAGATCTGTTTATCTCGACCAGTATCGCAAAATATGGTAAAAAAATTGTTGTATTATTGTAATATTAATTATTCTTCACGCGCACGACATTTAGAAACAAGCGTATATTTGTATAGATTCGTACTTGAAAGAGTCACGTTGTCTGCACGCGGTCAAGTTAGGGTTAGGTTATCTCTTGATTATTGATGCCGCGTAAACTTTAATAACATATTTCAGATTGTTTTCTTTTTATTGAAGCAATGTAATACAAGCTTCTCAATCAAATAATCGAGATTTTGATAGTACCATCTTGTAGAAGTAACATCATCTGTTTAATGATTCTTTTCTCATATACAGGCAACTACCAAGATCGACAATCCTGAGAAACCAGGACAGGAAGTGAGCGTAGTCCATCGTATCAGGATTACACTGACTTCTAGAAACGTGCGCTCTTTGGAAAAGGGTAAATACATTCAACCACAAGTCTGTTTTGTAGATTTTGAAAGACTTGAATTTTCTTCCATAGTGAACCACTTTGTCAGTGTGTTAACTTTTCCTTTTTTTTTTTCTTTCAGTTTGCGCAGAATTGATTAACGGTGCCAAGAAGCAGAAGTTGAAAGTTAAAGGTCCTGTACGCATGCCTACGAAGGTTCTGCGTATAACCACCCGTAAAACACCGTGCGGTGAAGGATCGAAGACATGGGACCGGTTCCAGATGCGAATTCACAAGCGAGTCATCGACTTGTATTCGCCGTCTGAAATCGTCAAGCAAATCACGAGCATTTCCATCGAGCCTGGCGTCGAGGTGGAAGTGACGATCGCTAATGAATAAAGCGTTATTGAAACAAACTACACAGTTTTAATAAAAACCGAATAATTTTGTAAATATTGTTTCTTTTTTGCAACCTACACGATCAAATTAACTTGGCGCTGTTTTGTTTGTACAAGCTTCATAAAAACTTGTATTCCTATAAACCTAGCATATAATTTTTACAAGTATCTTATAAAATCTCGCACAATACACATGTGCGTGTGGCTTAAGTGCTTTTCTTCGCTATGTTCTCCTGATACTTTTCTAAAGAAATTTTCGACGATTTTACAGAGAATTCTTCAGAAATTAACAAGAACCGTATAAACGAAATGCGATTGGTCGACGTCTAACTTTTGCGTATCCACCGCAAGAGGTCTTCAACTCGGAGACGTTTCTGTTGGCATATCACTTCAAGACGCGACCACTGAGTTAACCTCAGCAATACATTTTTGCCTACTGTGAGAGGCAAGTGCGTAACTTATGCTAAATTATTTACATACAAATATGTATATCAACGGAAATACATGTGTAGACTAACGTTCATTTTCTGTTAATTGCAATACGAGCTTTGTAGGATTTGTTCAGCTCCGGTACAGATTTCTCGGAAACATGGTACCGTTGTGCGATTCGACGATTTGTCGATTATGCGCGGGGGACAATGGTAACGAGCACTTATTTGTTAGGGAGGAAGGCGGGTCGGATCTGTGCTCGCTCGTGAATCGGTATCTACCACTCAAGGTAAGCGCTGCTTGCTCTTCGAAATATTGGGCGAACGGATAGCAACTTGATTACTATTGTAGATATTCACGTTTGCAGCTACTGCTCTGATCAAGTGCTTATCATTTTACTTGTACCTTAGTTGATTATTTTTCGTCTACTTGAACTTCTTTTTGTTTCTTTTGAATAAAACATATTTAATTTTTTTTTTTTTTTTGTAATAGCTTTATGCCAGGCAGTTTGCTTTTAGGTGACACAAAGTATATCACTACTTTGAATATTTAAAGATAAAGTCTGTTCTACTGACACACAAGATCTTTTTTTGAATTCCATCTATGATTGTAATAAAATAAAATGCTTGTTTATCAGATTCTAGTGGATATATAAATTGATATTTAAAATTTTTCAGATTCAAGATGATGGTAAATTACCAAGGACAATTTGTCCAGGCTGCAACATTCAACTTGAAGCAACAGTAGAGTTCTTTGATCTAGTGGTGACTGGTCAGCTTAAATTACGTAATCTGCTTAAATATCAAAATGAACAGCAGCGCAAAGCAGAACGTCTGCGCAATAAATCGGAAAATGCAGAACTTGCAAGAGAAAATGCCAATAATGATTCCCTTCAGCAAAATGAGGAATTTGAGCAGCAAATTATTGTTCAAAGTAACATGATTTTTTTTTTATTATGTGTTATATATATTTTTGTTGCATATTCTGGACATTGTGTACGTAATATTGTTACTTTAGTATTGCCGGATGGATCTATGTATGCAGCGGAGCATGAAATGTCATTGCAAATGGAAGGCCTGACTAAACCAAGGAGAAAACGTGGACGTCCACCGAAAGCGCCCGCGGAAGCGGAGTCTTTGGTTTGTAAAGAATTGGCAACGTTTAAAGTATTGTTTTTTTCACAGTTAATTTAATTACGTGTGTTTTAACAGGCGACGAAGGAAAACGCTACAGAGACTGCAAGTCAGGGCGAGGAGGATAAACAGGAAGAAGAAATCGACGAAGTGGACGGTGATGGCAGACGTAGAAGGAAACGCAAAGTTCCTAAAAGGTTTAAACCACTGACGTTAAAATATTGTCTATCCCTAAATGTGGCCGTGGTTATTAACAATTTATTATCTCGTGCAGATTCTCGGAAGCGGTACAGGGAAAAGAGTTGGAACGGATATTTAAGGAGGAAGGTGTGATCGGCGAAGAAGATTACGACGACTCTGATATGTTGGACGATTCGGAAGATCACTTGAACATTTCCGCTCAAGACGGTCAGGCAGGACATGTGTATGACAGTCGAGAACAAGGTAAGGCCGTGTTTGCACTCCTCGCTCATGTATCGCACGTGTTTTTCTTTCAGAAGTGATTGGTCATCTCGAAACGGAGGAAGGTAAAGACTTGGGCGAGGTGGTGATCTCGCATCGCGCAAAAGCTCGATCAAGATCGAAGTCCCATCGTCGCAAACCTAGGTTCATATGTCATGTCTGTGGCAGATGTTTTCTACAACGCAGCAAGTTCATAATGCACAAGTAAATATTTTCTACATCAAAGAACACGTAGCTTTTCAAAAGAGTTCTTGAAGAGAAATTCTTAAACAATACTACGTTCCGCGATTTCACGTAAAACGATATTTCAGCAAAGTCTTTCACAAAGACTTCTTGGACGCTAAGGATAATCCAGAGATCCAGCAGAGTACAACTGAGCAGAGTTCGAAACTTGCCGAAGGGAATGTCGCCGAGTCTCAGGAGCCATCCGGACATGTGGAAACAGAGCAGAATGCGGAACAGGATGCTTCCGCCGCGGTTACGGATGATGCGAATCTCGGCGACGCGATTTACCGATGCGACAGGTGCGAGAAGCAGTTCGAGTCGAAGCAGGAATGCGAAGTGCATCAAAGGATGGAACACGATCAGCAGAAGTTGTACACGTGCAACGTTTGCGACAAGACCTTCGTGAATCAGTCGAATCTGAAGATACACATGGGATCGCACGAGGTATTGTGATCACAAATTTAGAGATAAGATGATAAAACACCGTTCTCTTAAAGTATTCTAAGAAACTCTTCAATTTTACTGTACAATCTGCCACAGAAAACTAAACCGGTCTATTCCTGCGACGTGTGCGACAAAGTTCTGAATCATCCCAGCTCCATCGTGTATCACAAGGAAGCGGAACACAACGACGGACGACGTTTCGTGTGCAACAAGTGCAACAAGGGCTTCAAACACAGACAGTTGCTCCAACGGCATCAGCTGGTGCACTCGAACGACCGGCCGCACATTTGTAAGTCCTGCAACGCCTGTTTCAAAACGAAGGCGAACCTGATCAATCATCAGGCCACTCACACGGGCCAGAAGAAGCACTTTTGCGAGATTTGCAGTCAACAGTTCGCGCACAAGACCAGTCTCACGTTACACTACAGGTAATTTAACGAGAACGTGACTCATATCGTAACGACTTCAACGAACTTTGGAGATTTGAACAAATTTACACGAAATAAAGTCGGTATCTTCGACGAAATCGCTGCTCTGTTTCAGGTGGCACAATGGCCAAAAGCCGTACGAGTGTAAGGTGTGCCACAAGAGCTTCTCTCAGAACGGCAACCTGCAGGAACACATGCGCATTCACACCGGCGAGAAGCCGTACTGCTGCGATTACTGCGGTCGCAAGTTCACCACGTCGTCGCAGTTCAAGCTCCACGTGAAACGGCACACCGGCGAGCGACCGTGGAAGTGCGAATTCTGCGTAAAGACCTTTCTGCACAAGGACACGTGGAAGTGCCACGTACGCCGGCACAAAGGAGAACGTCCGTTCCAGTGTCCTCAGTGCAATCGCGGTTTTACGGAGCAATGGGCGCTTAGGAAACACGTTCGCTCTCACACCGGTAAGCGAGAGCGTGCCGATAAACAATTTCTCTTTCAATTATTACATAGATTTTGTAATTTTTACTTGAACTAAAAAATAAAATGACTTTTACTTTTCCAGGTGAAAAACCGTATTCCTGCAAAATATGCGGCAAAGCTTTCGCCGACTGTTCGAACTTGGCGAAGCACAAAAAAGTAATTGCGACAGTCTCTTTCTTTTCTCTATTCTTCCGAATCATTGGATTCGTTGATGACAGTTATCGATTTCTGCAGGTGCATAAGGCGAAGGAGGTGGACGGGTCGGAGAATTCCCAGATCGGCGAGGTGTGGCAGATCATGCCGAACTCGCAGGAGAACGACGAACAGGCGCTCGACGGTCAAATGACACAGGTGATTGCCACCGACGAAACGTCGACCGACGGCGTCCAACAGATAATTTACGTATCCTATCAGGATCCCGACGAGACCAATCCTTCGCGAACATTGCACTTTGGTATATAAATCTCTAATTATCATACGTACTTAATTGTGTGTAAATTTATAATCATCATGTGATTAACCGATTGCTCGCATTGCTCGAACTCACAGTCGACGCCAGCATGATAAAAAACAAAAGCGAGGAGACACCGAGCGCAATTTCACTGCCACAGTTGAGCGAGGCCGAGGAGAGTCTTCCCGACAAAGTTGTGAGCAACGCGACGAACGGCAACGAGCAGCAGTCGGAGATCGAACCGAATTTGCATTTGCAGGTAAATCAGCAGATGTTTTAAAACTTTTTGCCACGCTTTATTACGGTGTGTTTACACATGTGTTATATTATTCTTTTTTATTGTTTTAGATCACACACGACGATGACGGGAATCCAATTTCGCTGTCCGTTCAGGAGACCCGGCAACTCGTCTCCCAAGGACACCTGATCAGCCAGTTGAGCGACGGCCAATTCGTTCGGGTTCATCCCGGAATGTTCACTCAGTTTCAGGCCTTGAACATTCACATCGACGAGGATGACGTCGCAGCGGAAGGCAGCACAGCGGCGCGCGAACCAAACGCGGCCAAGGGAATCGAAGGGATATCGACGATTCAAGCCGACGCGGAAGCGATTGTTCAGGCTCTTGAGGTAGTGTTTTTTAGTGGCAAAAACATCATCATTGCACGCGTAAGACAACGCATAATAAAATGTTTTATCGACGCAATTTTCAGGACGAAAGTACCGACGCGACGATGGTGGCCACGATCAATCAGCTGCAAAGTGGCGAGCAGCCTGGAATCGCGGACGGTCAGCACTCGTCAATCGAGTTTCTGACCGCGGACGGGCAGAAGATCCGCGTTCTGTCGTCGTATCCGATCGATCCGATGCAACTCACATCAGAGTACCTGACTATTATGTAAATAAACAAAAAAGAAAAAACGAACAAACACGTGAAGAAACGCGCGTGTGCACATTCGTACGCTCTTTCGTGAAATTGCGATTTTACGTGAAGAAAAAAAAGGACGTACGCGCATTTTTAACGACGACTTAGGCGATTCAAGTAGACCATGTAGCAATAATGCGAAAAAGCGCGCAAGATGATTTTTAGTGAATTTTTTTGTGTGAACTTTAATACAATTTTATTATATCACCAGGCTTATAGCTTTTTATTGACTTAGGAGAAGACCGTGCGTTATTTTTTGCAGCATCCGTCAACTTCAAGATCTGCCGTCGGTGGCGTTTAAATATCAAAATCCTTTTCCTCGACCTGTACCATCCCAGTCATTTAAATCGCTTTCTTTAGTCATCGATAGTGTTTTACGAGATGGCACAACATACCGAAGTAACGCAGCGGCCAATCAAACGTCAATAGAGCTGACGCCATATTACTGCGAGTCACGCTCATGATTGGTGGATTGTCAAGTGAAGTGGCTCTGGATCGACCAATCAGAGTCGAAAAAACGAAGATTCTAACGCTTAAATCGGATTGGTTAAATTCCGCTCCAGCGGATGAGTAGATCTTTCGAACTCGGTCCAATGGGAACTATTTTATTTTACTATTCCATTGGGAATGACATGGAACACGCGCGTTTGAATACTTCGAATGTCTCCTGGCCGACGTGTTTGGCCATTCGTGGGAACCTTCTGCCGTCGAAAATTCCTCATATCCCGATTTTGGTCGAGAAGATTTCCCAGTACGTCTCACTGCCCGGTTACGAGGACAACCGCGTGAAGACCGTGCAGACGATCGGCGAGATCATTCCCGGTTCGGCGCGAATTTGCGAGTTGCGAAGTGTCTCGCCCGATTGCGAAGCAACAGTCACCCTCAGCCTGGAGAGGCTTCCTGTGAACGTCGTGTACCTCACCGACCAGCAGGGAAGACGTTTGCCTATTTGGGTAACGAATTTTAAGTTCCAATAGTAAAAAAGAAACACGCTTGATTAAAATAAAACTGTAGTAAAACATCAAAATGCTATCCCTCCTGTAATATTTTGTCTTTTGCAGGAGAAATCCCGTGTCTTCAAGGTTTACGGCACGTTGGAACGGAAGGATAATAAAGTAATATTGATAGCTGATAGACTGCTGGAAGTTCAAGATCTGTATGGCAGCTTGCACACACTGACTTTGCTGTCCAGGGTGGCTCACCCTATGTACTATCAGTAAGAATCTCTTTGCAATATAGGCAGCTTTTTAGAAGTGATGCCAAAATATCTAAATAGTTCTTGATCTACAGTGAGATCTTTTCTTTCAGGTACAAGGAGTTAAAATAAAGCAAGAGCAAGATAGTACAGACATACATATCTTCCTTAATTTGCGTCACTGTTTTTTATGTTAAGGAGAAATTGTGTGGCTTTGATAAAACATTTGACTCACAATCGCAGCATGAATGTGTTCACGCAGTGTCTGAATCCTTTAACTGGCGTTGACACGTGGCAGGAGCAAGATGAGCACTATGACTATCATCAAGAGGTAGCCAGATCTTCGTTCGCAGATATGCTACACGACAAGGAACGTGTGAGTGCTTCTGTTGACTTCAATCAACACTGTTTTGACTGGCAGAATTTGTAACAGTTTGCATGTTTCTTAGAACGAAAAGTATTACATCGCCTTGAAAAATGCCATAGAGAAGATACACAGGACAGGTAAGGAAGCTAATGTGCTGGATATAGGCACTGGTACCGGATTGCTGGCGATGATGGCAGCCAAGTGCGGCGCGGACACTATAACCGCGTGCGAGGTAAGGAAAAGTAATGATATCCATTTCCTGATTCAATCTACAAAGACGGAATTTTGCAGGCTTTCACACCGATGGCCAACTGCGCCGCGCAGATCATAGAAGAGAACGGTTTCGCGGACAAAATCAAGTTGATTCGCAAACGTTCCACAAAAATGACCGTTGGCAAGGATAGCGATATGCCAAAGAGAGCAAATATTCTAGTCACTGAAGTTTTCGACACGGAATTGATCGGCGAAGGCGCGCTATTGACGTTCCGTCACGCGCACGAAGCTCTTCTCGAGGTAAGAAGAAGCACAAAGTTACTTCTGCATTTTGATCTTGATAATATGAGAAAGTAAACTCGTGTTCTTCATCAGAAAGACTGCATAGTCATTCCGCATAGCGGAACAGTGTGGGTACAAGTGGTCGAGAGTTCGAAAGTCAACGCGTGGAATCGAGTGAAACCTATCAAGATCGAAGATGATCTGACGCTAGATGCTCCATCAGCTGTTCAAGCGTGCTCTGGTGCTGCTGCAGTCCACGACATGCAGCTGTCTCGTTTACATCGCGACTGTTTCGTGGCTTTACTGCCACCGCAACCTATTTTCAGGTAAAACTTTTTTCTTTCTGAAGTTTTATTTCTGTACAATAATTAATTAACATGGTTCAGATGCTGGTAGACAAATTGATTTTTAGTGCATTAATTTTTTCCGTACGTCAATGTTTAAAATATGTTACAGATTTGACTGGTCCAACAAGGAATCGTTACAGTACAAGGACCAAGTTGTGTTGCAGGTGCAATCGATAGCATGCGGAACCGCGCATGCGATTTTCATGTGGTGGGATTTGAACATGGATACAGAAAATCGGGTAATAATATGAAGCTTCTTCATATTTCTTTTACTGTGTTGTATAGCGTTTTTTTCTTATATACAAAGTGATTTTTGAAATGAGTACAAAAACGTCTATCTCTTCTCTCTTTATTGTTTCTCTCCTTCCAAATAGTCCAAACTTCAAAATTACCCTGTGTTGTAGATAGTGCTGAGTTGCGCTCCCGTATGGGAACATCCTGATGTCCCCGACATCGTAAAGAGTCAAAAGAACACATCGCGTCTGCTGGAGATGGCGGATTCGATACCTTGGCGAGATCACTGGATGCAGGCGGTCTATTACTTGCCGAAGGAAGTGCCCATCACACGCAACGAAGAAATCAGTCTCATCGGCTATCACGACGAATATTCTTTCTGGTTCAAATTGCTAAACAAATCAATGTAAGCCTATCCTCTCGTGTGATCCATCAATTTGTCGTTGGAAATTTATGTGTGCGCGTTTCTATCATCTTTTTATATCAGCTAGTTATTTGTTAACTTGATACTCTTTGTGCACAAAATTGCAGCTAAAATAAGGTTTGTTTTCGTCGCAGAAAAGACGTTCCAGATTGTCCCAGACCTATATGCAGCTGCGACATGCACATCGCGTATTCGCGGACGCGTATCGGCCAGTTGAACGACAAAGTTCGCAATGACAAATACATACAAGCTCTGCGCAACGTTAAAAAGGACGTGTGTCTCTGCTTCTCGGACGGATGTCTGCTGGGTCTCGCGCTAGCGAAGAGCGGTTCGAAGGTGTTCCTGCTGGAACAGAACTTTTTGTCGCGCAAAACGATGGAGAAGTTCGTGGAGACAAATGAGCTCACCGAGCGGGTGACGTTCATCGATTCGATTGACGATTTGCCGGAAGGGACCTGCAACGATCTCGATTTGATCTTTGGCGAGCCGTACTTCCTGAGCTCCATCTTGCCCTGGGAGAATCTGCGATTCTGGTACCTCGCGTACAAGTTTCCCGAACACATCAGGCGAATGCCGTACGCGGCGACGATCAGAGGCCTCTTCGTCGAGTTCAAGGACTTGCACAAGATAAGAGCGCCTCTCGGCGTTTGCGAGAGTTTCGATCTGTCCTCCTTCGATGAACTCGTGCAAGTTCGTACCGGTTACTATGTTTTCTTTTCACATCGTTTATCGTTACACAAAGAAATTGGCAATTTTCGTTTCAGAGCTCCAGCGAGAAAAGCGACAGTCCGATAGAAGCGCAGCCGCTCTGGGAATATTCCTGCAAAGCGTTATCCAAGCCGTTCGACATCGCGAGATTCGATCTCTCGCGGGCCATCAACCTCGACGAGCACATGCGACTGGATGGCGCTGTTCCGATCGAAGAGTAAATATATATCTTGAATTCTCGCGACGTGCGAGCGAGAAAACGATTTAGAATTTAAAAAAGATGTTCATTTTTTCTCTCGATTCGGTAAAAAATTATCTAAAATTCCTCGCGTCTTGCAGAGACGGTCTGTGCAACGGAGTCGCTTTGTGGGTGGATTGGAACTTGCATCTCAATTGTAAACCGGTATCGTGCGGTCCAATTGACGAAGTGATACCGGGCGAGCACGTGTCCTGGGATCCGTACACCAGACAGGGCGTGCATCTGTTTCGTAACGTATCCAGTGTCACGAGGAACAGCTTGTTTTGGTGGTCGTTCTCCTTCGGCATACGACACGGCGAAATGAAATTCGATTTTAGCGAAGTGGTGAATGATTGATCGAGAGGTATATGTTTGTTGTGTTTTTAGGAGATTTTAATCCTAATTTTATATATATACACGCAATTTCTGACGAGCTCGCTTCATCGAGCTCGCGATGTTGTAATTTATATCAAGGTAACTTTATGTGTTCTCAAAAATTAGGCAAATAAAATTTGTGAAAACCGGATTAGAAGAATGCGATTATCTTTTATTTCAACGATGAAATAAGTTTTCGAAAGAAGAAAATGCCAACGTTATTGTTTTTTTCCATATTTTCTTTTTCAATATCAGTTAGAAAATTACAGTTATTTTGAACTTTATCGAATCATATATAAGATATATGTTCTCTTGTTCCGTTTGTTGAACTAGGATGTAATGTTATGTTGAGGTAGAATTAGAGTCCGGCAATATACGCAATTGTTTGGCGAGCCTCTTACCGATCAGTTTGGGATAAGCGTTTTGTTTTATGAGGAATTCCTTGCTTTGATGAGTCACAGCACCGTTTTCTAATTGAAACCTAAAAGTAGAAAGTTTTCATGTATGTTTCTTTAAAAGAAATTTTTTAACTACATTCATGCGCGCATATACTCGCCTACATAAATAATGCAACGGACTCAACAGCTTGTCTCTCAATTCGGGATCGCCTTCTAAAATTGATAGCGCGTTCGCACCCGTCTCCAGTGTCGAGAGACAACCCTCGGTCGGCTGCGTCCTGATCACATACTGACTAGTGGGCATGTTGATCAACTTGCAGGCTCGCAGGAAGCGTAAAGCTGGACTTGAATGATATATGGCCTGCAAGATTGTCATATACATTGAAGGATAATTTATTTTGATTAAATTAATGGTTTTTTTGTTCTGCTTTTCTCTTTCCTTCTTCCTTCAACACTTTTCAAAAGTTCAAATTTGTTATCTAAAGCTGATCGAAGTGTTAATATGACTATAAACTTGTTGAAGTCACATTGATGAATTTACTTTAGCTTGCGGCCATGTTCCATCCAATAGGACCAAGTTGTATGCCTTCTGTTCGTTAATCCCGACTGGATTCAGCGTGTCCAGAGTGACTGCTCCGGGTGATGGATATAATAAAATAGTATTTTTATCTTTTAATATATCTGCTAAACCGTCGTGCTTAGGCAATGGGAACTTTTTCCCCCTGAAAAACTAGCGGTCACACACTTGCGGAAAAGATTATAAACCAGTCCAGTGTTCTTTCTCACCTGAAGATTAGGCACTTTCCCGATTCTAATGCTAAGGTCAGCATCGGCACTGTGCGCAAACAGCGCTTTGCCTCTGCTGGATGCTGCAGGATTACGATTCTGGACGCCGGATTGATGCGCTGCTTTGGCAAACCTGGACACCAACATACCGTCGCCGGCCTCCTACAATGGAACATGTTTAAACATATCTCACCGTGTGAATTTGATTAATTACAAAGTTCTACAATTTGTTAATTGCACTTTGAGCTATTTGAAAAATCGCTCTGTCTGATCTTCTTATGTCACACTCACTCGCATTGTTGACATGTGTCTCTCATTACAGGGGGATCCGCTTCGATGTTGGCCAGTTCGCTCCACGCGTCATTTTCGTTCGTCATGACAAACAATTACCAAAACTACTCTCGATGTTCGTCAACAATTTCCCGCTCATAATACTGGGATTCTGAATTGGAACAGAACGTCAAGGTCAATTGTTGTTTTGGTTAACGTCCAGATGTATAATTGACGTCGACAGTTAAACTGTGCGAGCAAACGTCGAGGTAAATATTTATTTATATGACGCGGGACACACACACAACTCGAGGAGAAGAACATTTACATCGGAGAAATAACAACAACGTGTAGATTCGTGTGTAAAAGCTAATGAGAAAAAAATCATGGAACTGTCAACGAAAAAGGTTAGAAACGCGAATGGGAGTGCTCTTCAATATCTTCAATTTGCGCAAGTAACAATTTACATGAATAACGCAAACGTACGCACACGACACGCGTGTGTTGCTCCTGCAGTTTTATTAATAAAATATTATGTCATATGTGCGATAAGCTTTGTATAAGATAGCAGAGATTTATATGTAAAACTTTCTGTGTAAACGTCAAAAACAATTTCGGTATTCAGAATATTCTTGTTCTCTTTATGTGGTTTTATTTACTTAACAATTTGCGTTTATTTAAGAACACACGTTCTTCTATTTTGTAAAAAAATACTCTCTTCACTACCTTCGCTATTTTATGTACCACATCTGCTTTTGAATATTGCGCGATTAGTTCCGCCATGTTGAATGAGAAAAACATTGTTGCCAATCTGAGAAAATTAAAGTCTCCAGATTTGCTTCTCCCCTCCGTTTCCCTAGTCGAAAGTCCCCAGGACGTTTCTGGTGCGCGAAGTCGCACGGAATAGCGCGTGCGTTGCGCAAGAAGTGACAGATTGCTCCGATCGCGGTTATATAGTACATGTTTCCCCGCATCCACCTGCATCTGACATAACCGTTCGATCTCTTCTGATGTTCTGAACTCCCAGTGTCTCGTCGCTCCGAACAGCAACTCCACGTCCGGCCATATCGTACGTTATTTACCTTCTTGCGTGACGAACTCCCGATCCGAACCCGGTCTCACGCCGTGCAGATTCGTCTCTCGTTCTTTCCGTCGTGTTCGGCCATCTATTTGGCAGCCCCGCGGCTGTAGAATTTCGCGCAATAAAAATCTCCCCGTAACGGTATCGTCGTCGTCGTCGCCACCCGGTGTTCGCCGCGACGAACATCTCGTCGAAATTTTGTCTCTTTCGTCGGAACGGAAGTTCTTTTTATCGCCGTGCGACAAATTTCGAAGCACCGCCGTGTCTCCGCGGAGGAGGAAGTGATGAGACTTTTTGCGTTGCGAGTATCAGGGTCGCGGGCGACGGAATTAGCTGATGGGATCTCTCCGCGTTTCTTTTATTTTTTCCCACTTTCTTCACTTCGACGAGATAACAGAACCGAGAGAAGTCCGTGATTCGTCCGTGGCCGAGGTCAGTTACTCAACGGTTATTTATGTAGAGGAGAATTCGGAAGTGACATTCCTCCCGCGACGTGACAGGAAAGCGTACCGCGCGAGTTGTTGGATTTGTAACTGTTATAAAAATGTAACTGTTTTTTTTTTTATTATGTGTGTCACAATAAAACAATGTCAGTCAGTTTTTAAATAAACTTTCGATAATAACTCGAAGAGACTGTTATCGAATTTAACATCGCGTTTGATGACTTGTTTACTAATTTACAAGTGTTGACATTGCAGATGGCAGCTAGCGCACTTGAGGAAAAAATTAACAAGATAAGACAACAGAATGAGGAAATTAGAAGGAGACACGAGGTGAGAGCAAGATTAGTAATTGATAATTATTATGTAAATAAACTTGTGCTCTCGCACGCAGGAAGTGGAAGAGGATAAGAAGAAGGCAGCTAAGCTGAACGCGTTGGTACAAATGGTACCGTCCACTGACTGGCCTGAGAGAAAAGAACCGCCGGAATTCTCCAATCCGCCTCGAACGAACAACAAGTCGAAACCTGCCAAAGAGCATCACGAACATCCTCACCACCAGTATCACCCCGCAAGCGGCGAAGGGAGAAAGAGTCACACTTTTGCTCAGGTGTGTAGAAACAACTTATTGCAATTGCTAGTTTATTTTGCTACCTGTTTCTTTTTAAGGAAGATTGACTTCGTTGCAGGGACAGGGACCTCCACCCGATCCCAAATACAATTTTCTCGCCGATGCCGAGAGAGAGGAAGGCGTTGTGGAAAATACGAAGGACAATTTGCCGACCAAGGGGCAGAGGAATTTGAAGAGCACGTTTAAGAGAAAACCTGGGGGAAAGGATGGGATGCAAAGAGTTCGTTTTACGCTCATTTTAATTGCGTTTAATTAAGAGACTGAAATGTCAACCTTTGTATTTTTAAAAAGGATTACAGAACGAACAGAGGCTCGCACAGAGACGAGCATCAGCCGGAATACGAGGCTTGGAGAGCGGAGAGAAATCGCATCGACGAGGATCGCATTAGCAGACAGAGAACGGCGGAGGGTAATTGGCGTCGGGAATGGGACAACGACAAGGTAGGAGTTGCATCCAGTAAAAAAATAATGATGAGTATTGAGACTGTGAGAACGCGACAGATTGCGCCGTTCCACATTGATGTGTTAATTACTGCAGGCGCACATTGTGGACGAGGTGACAAGATCCGAGACCAAATTGGGGGATTACGTAAAGAAGGATTACAAAGATCACGATAGAAGATACCACGTTAACGGTGAGAATCTGAAGAAAATCCGCTTTGTATCCGCGGAGAAATCGAGCGGGGATTACGTTGTTGAATATGTGCGAGTTCTGTTTTCGTTTTCAGGCAATGATTACGCGAATCACAATCGCGGCAATCATCGTTCTTATCGAGGGAATGCGAAACGTTTTCATAACAATTATGAGAATCGTTCCAATAACACGTATCATCACGACGGACATGCCAAGAACTCCGCCTCCGGTCCCGAGGAGAGAACTGTCGTTGCCACTGACAAAAGCATAAAGGTCACGCTCAACCAGGGCAACGTGACGAAGGGCTCGCTCATGAGTGTCAAAGGTACGTTGACGAGTTGCAATTGACGGGCTTCCGTAATGAAAAATTAATTTCTCTCGACAATTGTTGCAGTGAACTCGCCGAGTATCGCCGGAACGGGCCGAGTCGGGCCGCGGCAAAGAAGTCGCTTGACGTACAGCAGTCACTCGGACGTTGAGGTAACCGATAACGAACCGTTTTCACGTCAGAAATCGTACGAGGACAAGACCAAAGGTATTTATCACGACAATTCGCAAAACTCGGTTAACTCGCGCAAGTCGCAACCTCCGCCGCGGAGAAAAGACTTCGGCAACAAGTCCCCGTACTTCCACAAGAAAGAGATCAAGAGGGAGACTCCCGCGGAGAGTCCGCAGAAGCGCCGCGAGACGGAATCGGTGCAAAAGAACAAATCGCACGCGCACAATCAAGTCAAACACGAGGAAAATGCTGGAAAATTGGAGGACAATGAGGTTGTGAACGACGAGGAGGAGAGCAATGTCACTTCTGACAAGCTCGACGCGAACGACACGGGCGCGGAATGCAATGAGAGCGATCAAAACAATGATGCGAGTTTACACGCGGACGAAAAAAGCGAAGCTCAAGCGAACAAAGATGTTTCGCAACAAAACTCGGACTCATCCGAGTCCAAAATCGAAGCGAAAATCGCTTCGGATTCGTGCGTGAACGAAGAAAATCATGAAAATCACGAAGATGTTTGCGCGAACAAAGACGTCTCGCGGGATTCGGACTTGTCCGAGTCCAAGGTCGAGGCGGAAACTGAAAGAAGTGAAGCAAACGAAGAATCGGAGAACGTCGCTGATTCGTCATCAGCGAAAGATGTTGATGATAATAAGAGTGAGATTAATTCTGTGGAAAACTCATCGCTTTGCGCCGAGTCTATCACGGAAACGGCGAGAGATGACGACAAAGACCGGGACATACCGGCTGAGAAAGATCAGATTGAAGAAGTAATAAGCAATAACTGTGATAGCGAGCAAACTAACGATGTCAAATGTGATATAGAGATCTGCGAGAAAGACGAAGTCGCAGCTCCAATTGATACACCAGCAGAAGAAGAGAAGAACGAATCGGAAGTCACGAGTGAGCTCTCGAAGGACAACGCGAACGGTGAGTCTGACGCCACAGTCGACGAGGCGAACATCCGCGACAAGCGGAGTGTAACAGAACGCGTCGACGAAGTTCCAGCGCGCGTAAGTAACAATGACAATGAGGAGAAAGATGACGCCGCGAATAACGACGCCGCGGCGGAGTGTCCGAGGGAAGAAGAGGTGCGCGCGAATGAAAAAGCGCAGTAAATATTTGCAAAAACTTATAAATACTCCGCGAATATGTGACTAAAAATCACAATCGTTTATACGTTTTTATAAATATTTATCAGAGGGAGCTTTTTCAAAAGTACGAAATATAAAGTTGAAGAAGAATAGTTGAAAAAAAAAAAAAAAAAACTCACGAGAGATATCAAATACATGAAATGTTATTGACTGTGAGATGAATCGACGTGAGAAGGCAGAGCGCGTTTATAAATACTTGTTAAATAATAAAAAAAAAAAAAAAAAAGAAAAAAGCGAGAGGCGTGATAAATATGTATATTTCAAAAGTCAATTTTTTACGGCGATATACGAGTTGAAAATATTGAATTGTAATTCGACGAACTAAATGATAGCCGTAACAAAGTTTTTATTTTTTTGTTTCGAAGGAGAGAGACTTCGAGAGAAAGAGAGAGAGAAAGAGATCTGTTACATGTGTGTGTACGATCGCAAAGTCCGCCAAATAACGATGCACATTTAATAATATATATATAGTTTTTTTGTTGATTTCAGAACTTTTATACTCTGTTGTATACTACTGTTTTATTTAAGTTTATTGTGAATTATATTATTATCTCGACGCCGTTTCTCCAAGAGAGACACGAGAGCGATTTGATTCCTACACGAGTATATCTATATCGTGCACAAAAAAAAAAAAACAACTTTTTTGCGTTTAGAAGCACAATCGCTTTTGTAAACGATAGACAGAGTAGTCATGTATTTAACTGTTGAAGACGTATCCGACTTCTTGTTCTCTGCGCTTTCGCGTTGGAACGCGAAAGAGAATGAAAAAGAAAAACAAAAAAAAGAAAACTCATTTGAGAAAAGTGACAATCAAAAGAATATTTTTATAATTGGCTCGGAAAAACAATAAAAGAGAGAGAAAAGAAAAGAAAAACGGGATGTTCCAAATTAACAAAAATGTTCTATGTGAGATATACTAAATATTATTAACAAATATTCTAACTAGATGTAATTCAGTGACGATTACATTCGAGACGAACTTTGATTTGACAGTGCTGTTCATGTTTACAGTTTACATATATTTATACAGATATATATTTATTTATACTTTTTTTTTCACACATATCGCATAATATATATATATATATTATATATATTAGTTGTTTTTTAATTATTATTATTTTTGTTCTTTTTTCTCGTTGCTTCTTTGTGATTCGTTGATATTATTATTTGTATAATTTTTAGAGGCTTGTTTTTTTTACGTTTGTGTGGACTGAATTCGCGCGTGAGTGAATAATTTAAAACGTTAATTGGATCAATTAAAGCAGTGTGGGAGGAACGATTAGGTTTATATAGACAGCGTTACACGCTCACACACATACATATTCAGATTATCGTCTTTTTGTTTTTTAAATATACTTTGTACTAGAACAGGAAGCCTGAAAAAAAACTCTCGAATTAGAGACTAGTGTAAGAGAGTTTCCCCTCTCCGAGAAAACGTTTCTCGACGTTTTTTTATAGAATATCTTTCAAAACTCAACTGTCTTACAAAAAAAACAACATTTTTTCTACTTAAAGAAAAAATTGTTCACTGATGATTCGATTGGTCTAATCTCAAGGGAGAGTCAAGGCGTTGCCATACTCAGTACCAAGCCTTCTAAGTAAACTATTTTATTTTCAGCCATAGGTTTTGCATTTCTAATTAGCGTATTCTAATGTAAAGAAAAGAAATAATAAAGCATTGTTAATAAATTGAACTGTTTGAAACAAAAATGTTCGCCACCACAAGATCCTTCACTCTCATCCCTTTAGAAATAGATGCGTCCATAAGTGCGAAAATCTGTGTAAAAAAAAAAAAAAAAATGATGAAAAGAAAGAACTCGAGTTACACGGAAAGATAAATGATTGCTACATATCCGATTCGTTTGAAAAGAGAGAGATAGAGAGAGCGAGGATAATAATTCATTTAAGCTCGGTAGTGCGAAGTGATGAATAGCTCCAATTTTGGAACTCCAAACTCGATTCTCGGACGAAATGCGGAAATGTAGAGATGTAGAGCTTTTCATAAAATTTTGTTAATATATTTTCAATTTCTTCCATATACTCATACGGATTAATGCGTTTCTCATAGTACGGATGCCGCTTTACATCAGTTTATAACGTTTAATAAGATATATTTCTGTCTACACAACACTGATGAGGTTTTTCTGCTCGTCCCGAAACGCCACAAAACATGGATATTTCCGAGAAAGCATTTTGTATATATAAGCCTATATTCTCGTTTCACATAAAGATTGTAATCATCATCAGCGTCCCCCTCCGGGATTGTCTCCTCGTGGTTCATCAATTGTTCATCGGGGCAGCGATCTTTCGAATTTTTTTTCCGTTTTAGTTCTCTCAGACTGAGAAGAAATTAAAACAAAATTGTAAATTTTTTTTTTTTGGAACAGAAGAGTCTTTTCATAAATTTTCTTTTATCGCTCGCCGAGGAGAAAATTTCAACCACGAGAAGAAGGTTCCGACACAATTCTCATTCAATCACTCTGCGTAATTATTGTTGTTGATACAAAGAAGTAAGATGATCCCCTCGTTAACGATCTAAATTTGATTCCTTTTTTTTTTTTATAAACAGCATGAGTTTACTTACAATTATGTGTGTGTGTGTGTGTGTGTGTGTGTGTGTGTGTGTGTGTGTGTGTGTGTGTGTGTTTGTGTGTGTCATTGATATATTCACTGAATATGAAACATCAATTTTTTTGTTCTTTTTTTTTTTTTTAATGCGTAATGATCGTAAACCTTACGAGTTAACGCTTAACGTCTACAACTCTCAATTGTTAACGCTTAATTCGACAAAGATGCGCTTTGCTCAATAAATAGTAATACATCATCATATATGTATATATATATATATATAATAATAGTTTATATTATTTTCTGCAACATCTCTTTGTGTTTCTGGAAGACATTAGTGGAAGACTCGTTTCACGATTAGTTTATTAATGCGCGCTTTAGGTCTCGCGCTTTACAAATTTTCCACGTTTGCAGAACGGCTCGCTAACGGCTCCGAGAAATAAAAAAAGAAAGCAAACACTCTACAATTTGTGATATGTATAAAATATCCGCACATTCGCGTAAGAATCATCAGTAAATTCAATGTCCAAAACCAATTTTAAACAAAAAAGTCTAGAATCCCCACGCTGTTCGAACTTATTTATTGTCTTGAGGATTCGCGTTTTCATCTAAAAATTCGAAAAATTTTGCATTTCCTATTCTGCGAGCCGTATCGCGACATTCCGCGAACACGTGGAACGGCTACGTAAGATCTAATCTTCTTAGACTCTAACGTGTGTGCGATCTATGCGATCTTGGAAGACGTTGGATTATACAACTAATTGTACTCGGTAAAACTGTTCGTTTCTCGCGTCTCGTTTTGTACACGGCGACGGGACGGCGCGTCGGATCGTTCCTCGAAGGGGGGAGTTATTTGGGCAGATTCATCCGTCGATCGATCCGGACACAACCACGTCGCAACGCGAACTCGAGATCGATCGGGCGCGCCGTGTGTCCCGTCGTCGTCGTTGTTGTCTCGCAATTCGACGCGTCGGCCCGAAACTCATACACAGGGTGGGCGTCTTCGCACACCGCACAATACAATTATAAAATCCAAAAACCTGTAACAGTATAGTTCAACTAGTTTAATTAGAGGCTGCTGCGCTCTGCCGCTGCATCTTGGAAGACATTTTTAGGAGGAAGACATCAGCTCTCGCGAATGCGAAACAAAATCATCGGGCGGATGACCTCAAGGTTTTCTCAGATCTGTTTACGCGCGCACATTGATATACATTTTTTACACAATTCTCTGTAAAACGCAAGTTATATATTCAAAACGCAAGTCGTAAAAACTAGTTTGAATTGATTATTCCAGAGAATTCCTAATTTTTTTTTCTTTTACTGAAAAATTTCCTAAAGCAGATGTTTTTGTTTTCTAGCTTACCGCTTCGGGGATCCGTGTGGTCTTCCGCATGCGTTAGCAAGTATTGCGTAATATCGAGCAACATGGTAAGGTCGAGGGTCGACTACTTCGACGGCTCGCGGGCAATTTCTCTGTAATATCATTTTGGTATAAGACAAGAACAATAACGGAACGGTCTGACTGTCTACGCGAGACCGTTCAGAAAGGCAGGCCGATCTGGAAGGCGTCGATCAGCGCGGTACCGGAATCGTAGACGCCGATCACGCCGAAGAGAATACCGAGGAAGATGACGAAGCAGTCGTACGCGATGGCGCTCCTTTCCATCGAGTTCCTTTTCAGTTTCAGATGGAAGTAGCAGGGCCAGATGAAAGACAGCATGGTGCCGGTGAACGAACCGATGAAACCCATCAGTATGCTGAAGTGCGGTATGAAGATCGCCATCAGTATCGTGAACACAATCACGCCGACTCGCCAGGCGAGGCCCCAGACCTTCAGCTCATGATCGACCGTCCAGATGGTCGGAAAGATCGTCTTCGGTCGACCGCGGAAGAACGCGCGCTCGAGCAGCTCGCAAGCCGCGTAATACGGCAACGGGTAGGAGAGCACCGCCTTGACGACCAGGCACAGATTCACCATGGCCTTGAAGGTGACCGAGTGCAGATTGTTCGTGATCACCTGCTGCGTGTCGTTCTGGAAGGTCATGAAGCAGATCCAGCCGAAGATAGACTTGAACGCGGCCGCGGCGATGTGGCTCCAGTTCAGCATGTAGTCGAACATGGAGCGATCGATGAGATTGCCCTCGAGGGTCGGCAGAAAGATCTGCGACGTGTAACTGAAGACAATCACGCCGAGCGAGATGGGGAACTTCTTCATGTCGATCGTCCATCTCACCTTCGACCATCCCCAGTCACCGATCTCTAGGATACAGTAACCGATGATGATCGCATTGATGAGAAGATGGGACATCGTACACCAGAAGCTCAGCATAGAGACGTGCTGAAGCGACTTGAGAAAGCCGAGCGGCAGCAGAAATATGCCGATCAGCATCATCCAGCTGCGTACGTCGATCGCGCCCTCGGGATACGAGCCGATCATCAGGTCGCCGCACACGACCACGTACAGGATGCAGGTCATCAGCAGTTCGATGATCTGCGCGACGTTGACGGCGCGGGCGCCCCATCTCGGCCCGAAGCACTCCTTCGCGATCGCCACGTACGAGTCCCGTACGCGCACACGCTGACCCGTAACCGTGTCCAGCTCGTACAGACACTCGACCAGGATCTTGCCGGTGTAACAGCAGATGTACGCGATCCCGATCATCGCGACGATCGCCCAGTAACCGCCGCGCAGAACGGCGAACGGCAAGTTGACGATGAACATTCCCTGTGGAAGTTGCGAAGAAAGTAGCGCACTTGGATAATTCGCAGAAAAAGACAAATTACTCTGTATATTATAGTTCTCTTTTAATTATTCTTATATATTGTAATTAATTTATTAATTTATATAAGAAATTCCCGTAAAATAGTTTCGCGTCACTGGAAATTCCACTTTCTCCGTACCTGAATGGCATTTGTAACGTTCCAGGCGGCTTGCCACTCGTCGATCTTAACCCCCGGCCCGCCGAATTCTCCGCCGCCCTCGTCGTACTCGCTGAACTCCCCGCTGCTCACGCTTCCGGTTCGAACTTTATCTCTGAAAGCGCGCAAAAGCGCGATTGGTTAAAGACACAGTGATTGAATGACGCACATCGCCGATGTGATGAACTTTACCCGTTTCTCTGATAGCTGAAGGAGTCCTCGGCGACCGCCACGTTGTTCTGATCCCGATACGCCTGGTCCCCGTTCATGGTCATCATTTCGGTGTTGTCGCGGTCCTCGTCAAACGACTTGAACTGGCCTCCCTGATCGTTCCGGGCCTGAGGACGACCCATGCTGCCCATACCGCCGCTGCGTAACAGCTCCACGCACGGACTGTTCTCCGGCCACTTCGCCTTCAGAGTCTCCCAGGCGACGTTGATCGTCGCTCCGAGGGACGGTATGTAAAATCCACGGAAATTTGCCATTTCCTCCTATCTGTTGCTTCTACGGCGACAAGTTCACTTTGTGACTCCTTTTACAAAGGTAACTCTTTTTCACATTCAAGAAACATACACTAGTGATAGAGTTATTCTTGAGAGACAGAAACGGAGCATCTACAAGTAAAACAAATGTTTTAGGCGGATCGCGTAAATAACAAGAAGAGACTGAAATAAAAAACTGCGAAATACGAACAAAATGGTGACCGTTGTGGTTTCGAATGTGACATCGAGTAGATCTGATTTCTTTTCGCTAGTAGAGGAGAGAGAAATTGACGAAATTGCATTGCGCGAAGTCCGTCCGAAAGCTCGATGTACATTTAACGATTATCAATGGGAGAAAGAAAAATGCGCTTACCAGGTGGGCGAATCCTCGAGTCTTCCGCTCGTCTCTCCTGGGAGATCCTAATTTCCTATCCTTTCTCGCAATCGACGAACGGCACCGTGGAAGCAAAACTAAATTAAAAACGACCTCGGTCGTAAGCGAGGCTTCATGAAGGCGGAGGGACGAAAAGGGTGGAAAAGGATGACGGCGTGAAATGACCAGACGCCTAACTATCCGCGAGCCGCATGATGACGAGCCTTGATGTTGTTTTTGCTCTTCTCTAAAACAATCTACACCGCGATTTGCGTGACGAAAATCGCGGCGAGGCTCTCGATCTGCGGCATCGACCACCAGCACACACAGCGGGAACACGGCGGCGCCGAGGGAGAGATCGGGAGAACGGGGAAAATAATATGGCCAGCCTCCCCCGAATGCGCAGGATTCGATCGATGGCTCGCGCGAGGAGGGAGAGAGACGTGCACGCATCTCGCGCGTATCCCGTTTCTCCCGAAAAAGAGGTGAGGAGACTCGCGCGTTCCTTCAAAAACAAAAAACAAAAAGAGTTACGTAAAAACGAAATACACAAGTAAGAACACGTGAATTTGACTGGCAGTTTTAATTTGTGAGAATCGATCGCTCGCTGTAAAAAAAAAAAAAAAGGACAATTTAACGACAGGATACGAGGAATTTCCTGGTGAGAGACAAAATCCGGGCGAGAGAAACTCGGCGCGCAGTTTGTTTGTTTTTTTTTTTTTTTGTTTTATTTTATTTCTGAGAAAAGTATAGTCGAGGATTCAATAAATAAAGAGACCAACTTATATTACCTTATTCTTATGCACATCGGATAGCGAATATTTCTATAGAGAATTAGTCTTTAACAATTCTTTACAATTGTTTGCGTCCCCTCCGCGAATGGAACTTGACTTCTCACTGCGTTTCTTCTTTCTCTTTTTTTTTTTTTTCTTCACCTTATCGCAATAAACACGTAATCGCGGACATCGCGTTATAAAATGAAACACCCGCGCTCTATAAACGGACAAATATATATATTTATATATAAATATCCTGAAATAACAAGATAAAATCCACGAAAACACAATTTGAGCTTACGAAGAAAGCTCGTAACATGCAGATTCTTTTCGTTTTTCGCGCGCGCAAGCAGTCGAACCATGCAATTAACTTTTGGGAGACTGCGAATCAATATATCGATAGATCCGCTCGAATTGTCTCATGACATTGATCACAGTAGCTCAATAAGTCAGTTTTTGTTACCGATTATTCAATTTTTCTGTGAAACAGCGTGAAAAGTAACGGCCAGAAGAAACGCTCGAATCCACGAATTGATATTGAGTCGCAGATTAGAAATAAATACAAGTTGTCTTCGCTTTAACTGTGTATTTAATCGCATAGCTCAACTGCTGTATAGCTCGCTGAAAAGAATGTCACGTTGTAAGCTTTCACACATCCGTTGTAAGCTTTCAGCCTCATACGTGCGGCCGAGTGCGGAAAGATTATTAAAAATTGTGAAAGTTTACTGAGAAACGATGATAACAATAACAACAATAATTTGCTTCGCTCAAAAATCAAGTATTAGAGATATAGATGAAAAAATTCCTATTTTTTTCTCTCTTTTTCTCTCTCTCTCTCTCTCTCTTTCTCTCTGTCTCTCGCATCATCGCAACACTCGATTTTTTGTAACTAAGCGCGTACGTTGTAAGATTGCATAGTTAACTGAATGTGTTTCCGTGTTTTAAGTTAAAAGTGATTTGTCAGTCTTTGCACGTGTTTTGTTTTTTTTTTTCATTAATTAATTTTTCCCTCCCTCCCGCGAAAAGGATCTCTACCCACGTATTATTAAACGAACAACACAATTAACGATGTTATGTACAGAACACACGCTTTTTTTTTTTTTTTTTTTTTTCCATGGAAAAATATAATATTGTGAAAATACACGGCTATGTATACTTGTGTGCATTTTTATCGTAGCAAAAT
>QVNV01001944.1:0-88846 GCA_014825455.1 Pseudomyrmex pallidus | reverse complement strand
TCTTCTAGAAGGAGATTTTTATTGTAATACTTTTTCTAGAGATAGAGTTGCGCGTGTACTTGGCGCATTTTGTTACCTTTTTTTGAAAAAGTATTTTGTTCGGATTGATAATTACGTGACGAGCTCAGTCTTGCAAAGGAAGCAATCAATACTGCTACACGCGGAACCGCCGTATTAATGCCGTTTTGCGAAAGAAACGGAAAAATACCCCGAAGACGGATCTGATTTATACAACGGAGTTGTGTGGCGAAACGCAAGCTAATTATTGTAGCTGTATATCTCGCAAGTACAACACTGATCACTGTCAGGTTAAGCCAATACGAGATTCTTAGAGGCAATTATCGCGCGATTATTATTGAGCTAACTGCGTGAACGAGTCAACGACGCCCCCGGGCGCGTTTTCTACGCCATCGCGCTCACCGCAGGATCTATAAAGTCTTGTGATATTCTGTAAACCGTGTCCGCGCTTTAATTGTTACTAACAACGTCCTTCTTCGGATGTAATTCGCGTCCGTTAAGATTCCTCGCAACGCGAAACAGCCACTTTCCCACGTAAGAGAACTCGCATTGAACATTGTCGTTGCGTTTTTTCTCAATCGGGAGGTCATTACTCGCACTATATAACGACGCTAGAAGCGATATCACTTTTGAGAGTGTTTTTATAAAACTAACACATTTCTCTTCTTTGTATGATAAATTTTTTATACAATGTTTTTTTATTTTCTTCGATTCAGAACATTTAACACACGCGATTAAATCGTTCGCTCGTGACGCGGGCGGGTGCATAGTGATTCGAATGTGATAGGCGAGACCGTATCTCGTTGCTAATTAATCTAACGTTCAAGTCTTGACGTTGAGGATCGCGCGTATGGTTAACAAACACTTTCGATTAGGAACTAATTCCGCCTTTATAAGGCGCGCGTTCGCTCGCGGTTAAGTAACACCGAGAAGTTATTAACATTCTTACGATTTTTCAACGCGCAAGCCGCTAACGCGCGCGTTCCATTTTATTGATAGCAATGATTCATGTCCCGCGATAACTAATATCGCGCACGGTAATTAGAGATCCACGAGGTCGTAACGCGAATCCGTCATTGCCGTCACTTCTCCCAATGGACGATCTACGAGCGCAGGAAGAGGGCATCCTCGCTCTTCTCGAGACCACCTGCAATTAACTGTGATTGAACTTTCATTGCTCATTGAGCGCCGCGCGCTCAAGTTGCTCATCTCTCCCTCATTCTCTTTCTCGTGTGCGAGATTGTGTTTATTTTACTTAACAGCTCGGGCATTTTTCTCAAGCGCGCGATGGATGGCGACGTCGCGGAGTTTGCAAAAAGAATCCGAAGAGCGAGCTTCGCAAAATTTCTTCAAAAAATTCCGTTTTTTTTTTTTTTTTCTAATTCTTGCGCGTAAAATTAACGAATCGAATGCCGAGAAAAAATACGATTGTTCGTGGTTACGACGAGCGCGCGTATCGATGATGGTCGTAAACCATCTCCGTTCGCGGTTGTGAAACAAGAAATAATTATTACCGACACGTATACGTGCTCCCATTTCGTTTCCGAGGCTACTCAAGAAAGAGAGAAAGAGAGAGAAAGAACGGCGTGATGCCGCGGGAAAAATGCGCGTCCGCAGACTCATCGTACGCTCCGTTACACGATCGCTCATCTTTTTCGTGCCCGTAACCGGTCTTACGTCACGGAGGAGGCGGTGTACGTCTTCCGTGGAATTACGAGTAACCATCGGGCTACGTGCAAACGTGACACGGGGTATATCACTCCGTCTCTTGTGTATGCGCGAGAGATGCTTCTCTCCTTTCTCATCCCCCTTTCCGGGATCTGCTTCTTTTTTCTTCCTCGACCGCGAGCGTCCACGTCACGCAGGAAATTTAATTTTCGACGATGTTGTCCACTCGCGGCGACGCGACGGGAACGACGACGTTCTTCCGCGAGCCGATGACTCGACTGTATTACGCGCCACCGAAGGGATATTAAACGCGCGGCCGCGAGAACCAGAGCGCCGGGATGCGCTTCCCGTGGCGTGATTTCTGTCGAAGTCTGTAATTAGTAGCAACAGGCGCGCCAGGAATAGCAACAACACGATGTCTAGATGAGATGAGGTCGCGCGTAGAGGGAGAGGGAGCGGATAAGATCGATGGGACGATGATGACCCGACGCGCGGTTTTTTGCAACAAATACTCGGACGAGACGTCGACATTCATTACTTTACGAGAGCTCGATTTTTGTTTTCTCAAATCATGTGCCAAGTTGTGGTTAAGGTTAAATTATAGCTAAAGCTAATCGCTGCGCTGCTCAAACTAATCACAACTCTGTTAATTCAGACACATTTGCGGAGTTTAATGAAAAAAGAGAGATGCAAAATTACTCCTGAGACACTGGATTATACGAGGTGGTGTGTTTCCGCGGAGTTTTGTACGAGCTTGAGCGCACCGGGAGTTCGAGCATAACTTAAAACGCACCTGGGAATCACCTTGTGTATGTGTCGTTGATGCTGCTCGTGGAATTCAGAACCGTGACAGGCCGCAAGCAATGAGAAATTGAGTCGTTCGTAGACTCGCGCGCGAGTCACAAAACGACGAGCCGCGCGGGCCATTTATCATTTGTTCGCGCCTTCCCTTCAACCCCCTTTCCGAAAGCATCGACGGAATCGACGGAATAATTTCGTCCGGGTGCCTCGTTCATAACTCGCGACTAGAGAGAGAAAGAGACGCGCGCGTACTTTGACCTCGGGGTAAACCCCGTATATCTTGCGGTTTAAAATTATATGCGGGACTGGATATACTGGCTGCCGCTATGGACGAGCAGCGAGAGTGTCAGTGGTAACGAGTATATGGTAGTGTCGATGCCTCGCTACTAAGCCGAGGCATTACGCACTCGGCTTACACACACGGCTATATCTAGCATTAACATATTATTGGCGAGGAGGAGACGACGCTCCCTTCGTTTAACAGCATGCTAAACGTGAGAACTTCTGAAGGCACTACGGGAAATTGTGGTGTAAATTACGAGTAAGTTGCGTTTTTCTTCCTCCTCTTTCGATTTTTGTGTCACTGACGATTTTTCAACGGGCCGTTGATCTTTTTATTGAGTACGTAGCTTGGCATTTCGCATGCGAAAGAGTTGCGTGCCAGCGTCTGAGCAGCGTCTCGAATACATTTATCTTTTTGTCTACTCCGAAAAAACATTTATCCTCGGGACTTAGAAACTCGTTCTATAACGTCATTAAATGTGTCAAGAGTGCTCCTTTTATAAACTACAGGGAACTCTCATGATCTTTTCAAAATGGAACTGGAACTCTTTTTCTCTTTCTTTCCATATCTTTTTCTCTAATCAGAACTATAATCTATTCAATGTCTGTTTTAATTAACGATTCGAAGAGAAGATAGAAGTAAGTTTTTGCTCATGAAAAAGATAACAACGTGTAAAGGAAGTTCCGCGACGCGAATCGCTCGCGGGTCGGCAAATAAAATAATGTTCAAAAAACGTTTTGTCGTCGCGCGCTTAAATATCGCTAATTAAAGAAGTAGATGACACACGGTGATACGCTTGTTGCGCGCATCGCAACAGATCCCTCCGCGATGATTTCAAGGTAGAGTGCTGTATATTTTATACGATGGGACAGGAAGTTTCATTGTCGACGCAACGCGCGAGCGAGAAAGAGAGCAAGAAACATGGTTTCCTTTGGGTTGCACCAGACGTTGCACGTGAGCGACAGAATGCTGTTAATATATCCCGAGAGCGAGATACATGACAAACAGGTTTTCTCTCCATATAGCGTTGTGTATAGCGTTAAGAAGCCATTGAGGCGAGCGGTGCCAAGTTCCTATGGCAGGTGATAACACGGCTTGAGAAGATTCTATCGGAGGATGCTGCCGGATTACGCGGAACCACTTAAAACCATGACGATATTCACCTCGCGGGCGTTTACAACGGCGCGCACGTACATACACGGATAATTAAACTGTAAAAATTCGTATCCTGCGATATTCACGTTGAAAAAGTCAAATAGACTCAGGCGATAATCTTGCCTGACCGGTGATCAAGTATATTTTATTATTATTTATCGCCACAATGTAACGGCAATAATAAAGCGTTTCCTGACTCCGGTCATTTTTCCCACGAATAATGAATAGCTGGAAATTTTGCGCGCGCGCACACACACATAAGCGCTTTTACAGCTTTTTCGAACTTCGCGCATATACTTTTCGCTCTTCTTCTTGCTTTTATAGATGCTCGAGTTTTTTTACTTTCTAACGAACTTGGAATTGCATCGCACGTTCGCAAAAACGTCACGAAGCGAGTGTGCACGCACATACACACGTGTCGCCGTCTCGGCGAGAGCGATCGCCAGGGCAATGCCATTAACACCGCGAGCGGTCCTAACAACGGCCTTAGCCAATCGGACTGCAACGCGGACCAGTCCAGCGCACCCTCGCACGTAACGCAGCGCGAGGGCAGCCACTTTCTATGCAGACAGCAGTCGCGGCACAGCCGAGTGCGTGGCGGACAAAACGCCTTTCCCGTCCTGGCCCTTGAGGTCAAAACTATTTTTCACCGTGCTTTCAGATAAATTATGCATGAATCGTGACCGCGCGCGGGCGCGCGCGTAATGCCGTTAAATACGAGTATGTACGCTCGCAGAGCGAACGGGGTAATGCTACAACACACACGCTCGTAATCGAGTTCTCGCGACGCGTCCAAATCTCCGTGTCCTTGTCCAATTTCTCACACACACATACATTGTCCTTTCCCGTCGCTCTTTCTCCTCTTTTCTTTCTCGCGTCTTAAAGCCGCGCGAAAAGACGTCCATATATACACACAAAACGTCGTCCCTCCGCGCGCGCGGCTTCCGTCACGTCTTCTCCTCCGCGATCCTTTCACGTCTCTTTGAATAGCCCCGCCGCGAGACTAATTTAAGGAATAGTCGGGGTGTTAAGAGCCCTGTGTACTCCGACGTTAGCATTTGACTGATAACTCGTCCCATTCACGCGGCGCGCGACGCGCAAAACCGCTAGAATAACTTCTTCAAACTCGGTCCCCGGCCGTTATAATGGCACAATGTTATTAATTGCGACACCATAGAAAGATCTGTATGCTCGTAAGAAAAGACGTTTGCTGACGTTTCATTTCGATGATAAGAAGAAAATCGGAGCATGTATCTATATGTTCAAAAACAAATCGAACAACATCCACAAAATCGCGTTTTAATGCCGCAGAAATTCGCGCCGCCGAGACATTCCGTTTGAATACGCGTGTGGAATAAAAAGCAGGTCACTCCTCGCCTTCGAAATGATTACGGTGATATCGTCGGCATATTATATATAAACAAACGTTATTTTCGCGTTTCGTACACTAACGTATATACCGTTGGGTGTTTACACGCAGGCACGAAAATTGTAGGGAAAATTATGGTTCTGGGCGGGATCATCGTTGTCGAGGCCGAGTCATGTCACGGAAGAGTCGAGATCTACGCCCCCATAACGATCGAAATTCATTTCCATAATTATCTCACGACCGCGCGGATCACCGCGTGCACCCGCACAAAACGCTCGTCGGCCTGATTCCCCGCCGAGACATTCCGTTTCGTGTGAACTGTAGACGGTAAACCGCGCTTCTGATTTCTACATCCATACCCGTTCTATACAATCCGATCCGGGCTTCGTCACCGTGCACGATTGGTCAGAATACTTCAATATTCTGTCACGGAGAAGAAAAAAAAAGTGTAATGTCAAAGCACTTCTTTCATGAGAAAGAAAGATGTTCTATTGTGTATATAAATTTTTTTATTTTGAGCCAATGTACGTGCAAAATATATTTTTTTAAACATATAAAATTAATACGTACAGAAACTCCAATTCAACCAAGTTCCTGTATTAAACGTATTAATTAATTTTGAACGTTTAAAATATATTCAATTTGAATTTCTATGTGTATTAATTTACACATTAAAAAATATATATTTTGTGTGTGTGTACGTCTAGCATATTGGCTCGTATTGACGTTAATTGTTTTGTCAGTTAGATATGAGCTTATATTTGTTGTCAATTATTTTATATTCTGTTGAAACTAAGTAATATTTTATTTGTTATTTATAGTTTAGTATTTTTGACTTAGAAAATTTGAGAAAGATATTGAGTACCTGTGTCTAAGCATCTGTAAAATTATTAAGTGATATCTAACCAAGATTCTCTATCGCGGAAAGAGATGTGAAATTGTAGGGATACAGAGTGGATCACTTTGTACACATCATATTTTTGTCCGTCGTGTGCGTTCAATCCTTATAATGTAGCGGTTTTGCGGACATTAGGGTTTAGACGTCTACGTATGTTCCTCCGCATTCTATTATATCCGTGAATATCGTACTTAGGGTCAAAACAACCCGTAATGCTGTGTAATTCCGTAATGCGCGCAATATAATGCGTTCGCGAGTTTATCATTATCAAATTCATAAATCTCGCGTCTCTCCTACTTATCAATTTCATGTTGCGTGAAACAGCGCAAATCGCGTTAAACGTGAATTATTTAAAGCAGCTCTGAAAAATTCGACAATCGCTGTAACGATATTTCATTGTGTTAACAAATTCTCTCATTGTTCGCAAAGTAAAAATTAGAAAAATATATATAAGAAGTAAATAAATTTCATTCAAATTCAAGAAGATTCAGTCTGCGCGTTAAATTACAAGACTACATCACGCAGAATTAAAAAAAACTAAAAATCACATTTTGTGTGAAATCTTTTTGTGTGAGTAGAAGAAAATTTGAATAGAAGAAAATTTAAAATTTGTCCAAGAAATAAATAAAACTTTATTGCTCCTTTCCATTGCGTTAAAAGTGCGAGCTCTGTTCGAAAATATACCTTCGCGATGTATCGACTCGCTCACGTAAGGTACGGCCGAGTTCTTCATTATCGTCGGGAGCCCAAATTGCGTGGGTGTACCTTCGTACACACACGTTACCCTTGACGTACTACAACCCTATACGTATACACTCGCGCTGCTCACGCACACTACTGGACCCGCGCCCACCTTCGCACGTACCTTCGGTGTGTACCTGCACGCAGGGCCGATGGGGACCGAGCGGCGCCGAGCCGCGACGGAAACGAACGAGCGCCGCGGAGCCGGTTGTGTCGCGCTCCTTCGGCTAGATACGTGAAGTTAGTATCGCGTCAGTCTCGAAGTGGAGTTGGTCAGTGATCTGTGTCAGAACAGGGCCGCCAAGTCCGCGTCCGTAACACTCTCCTTTTCTCTTCCCGGATTTTGACGCGACTCCCCGCCCCGTTTCTCTCTCCGTCTGTTTTCTTCACCTCGCCTGCGACACCGTCGTCCACGTTCTGTCGCGCGATCCCCCCGGCGAGATCGTTACACTCGCGTTCTTCCCCCGGATCTCTCTCTCCTGCGGTATACTCGGCGAGATATACATACACGATAATACACAAGTGCCACAGTGTGGAGTTGTTACCAGTGGGGAAAGAGAAAAAATTAGTTTACAAGCGGCCCGTTCCTGACGGCGATTGTTGTCCATCGCAATCAACGACCTCCGACTGACACCGGATAGCTCAACTGTTAGAGCAGGTACATGTGTATTGCTTTTTTATATATTAAGTTTTGCGGCACGATTGGCCGTCATGAATGCGAGATGATTTTCGCGAGATGATCGCTGCATCGCGACTGAATAGTGGCTAACCTGCGAGCAAAGTTTTGGAGTCGCAAAACGATTGCACATCGTCGCGACTGCAGAAAGTTTCGTACACCAACCGTTGGGTATACAAATCGAAGCATTACGGAATTAAATATTGTGGAGCGTGTTAGTTTGCTGCGTGTGTTATCTTACAAAAAGGTCAATATTTGCTTAAAATAAACAAAGTTTATGTGATTATTTATCTTTTTTTGCAATTAGTAACTCTGTTTTGATACTCTTGAAGATTGTTTCATTGGCAAAAAAAACCAAGTAAATGATCATACTAAAATACATTACAAGTCCGAATAGTATAATTTATTTGTGATTGTATAAGTTAATTTGTTTTTATGTAATTTCGATTCTCTTCGCGCTGAGCTTTTTTGTTTCAAATCGTTGGAAAAACAAACACGAAAGTGCAGCGAAATATGCTCCAAATTATTTAAGTCCGAGCACATGATTACTCAGACAGGATCAGTTTCTTTCGACAAAATGCTTCTCGATATATCCAAAGTAACTTCTTATTTTCTGCCTAGTATATATTTCAGTAATTTATAAAAAAAAAATTTATGAAAAAAAATATTCTAGCTGTTAAAAATTTTATGAGTGTTAAACATAATATTTTTATACTGGTAGTGTAATATATATATCCTGTACTTTATAATGTTACTTACCCTATTAGGTTTATTTATATCTTCGCGTGAAAGATACTTTTTTTTTTTTTGCGCACACATCATTGTTCTCGCTAACTCTCGCGGCTTCAAATTTAATTGACAAGAGATATTCAGAGCCTTTTCTACGAAATACAAAAGGTTCTTTTGTACACACTCTCTCTCGCGCGCGGCCAATGTACTCTAAACCGAAACGAAGGCGCGAATCGAGACTTAAAATCGAATGTGTGTCACGTTCACCGCGGCGCGGCGGTGATTAGTAATCGGAGCACGAGTACCAATTACACTTGAAAAAGTCAATGTTACCGGGAAAGGTTTCGTATGGGCTTACGTAATCTTGCGCCACGATTCAGCCCGTTATAACGTTGTTCCGGGGTTATCCGGCTATATAGAGAAAGTGCAGGCCAGACATTGTCCTCTCTGCTCACTGTGTGTGCCATAGAGGTCGGATCCAAGGTAAATGAATACTCATCGAAAAAAAAAAAAAAAAAAAAAGAAATTTACACGCCGTGCAAACAAAAGTTCTTTTTGTCTTTTTTTTTTTTTTAATATAATTTTATGCATACTTTTACCGTTGCTAACGCGTTAACGTCCTTCATTGCTATTCATAAAACTGTTAAGATTCTCTCGTTAAAATAATCACGTCCCAGAATATAGGATTATTATTAGTAGCAATACACGAGTTAAACGTACCATAACGTACCATACGATGTTTCATTTCGTATCATCAAGATGAACTCTCACTTTAGCGTCTCAAAAATTTATCTTCTGCCATCTCATAAATAAGTTATGCCGGACGTATCGATCAAACGTGTACATATTTACCGCTAATTGCGGGATAAATAAAACACGTGCGATTTCGTTTTCTCGCCGGATGAAGAACACGGAATGGCGCGGCTATTAGCGCGAAACGTAAAGAAAAAAACGACTTCTCGGCGCGGTTTTATCTCCTTCGTTAATTATCCGTCGTTGGTCAAAGCGGCGCGTCCCGACACGATAAATATAAAACAATTACGCGCTATCGATGTCGCCATCGCGACGTAACGTTCATTAATACGGAGTTATTCTCGCGCGGATCAACTCGATTTATCGGATACGACGCGTCATTTCAACTCGCGTCAGGGGGATTTCTTTCTTTTTTTCGTCTTTTTTTCCTCTCTCGGCGGGTGACTGCGCTTCTCCTCTCTCTCTCTCTCTCTCTCTCTCTCTCTCTTCGCGAGTGCAATATCACCGCGCGTCATAAAGTGTCCGCGGAGTCCGTAAGGCGGCCGTGATTGCTTGACACGTCGCAATTGAAGGTCATAACGCGATAGGCACGCTGCACAATGCGGCGCGCGGCCCCGTACGACGGCATTAAGCATTATATGCGTAATTTACGAAGGTTATTTACTATACAATTAGATAGCCCGCGTCAAGTATTACGCGCGCGCACGTACGCGAGGCGCCGCGCGTGTATGTACACACGCGTGTGCGAGCGCGAGCGCGCGCAAGACGACGCGCGGATGGTAATGGTTCCGAGGGTCTCATCAGTGGCACACACCAGAGAGAGCGAGGGGGAGAAGACGAGAATTCTCACTTTTTCCTCCGGCATATCTAGGATAATATACGATATATACGGTGTAACGAGGTATGTAATGGGTAATAGTGCGTAATGATATAATGCGCACATTCCTCGACGTACGTCTGCTATAACAAACATTGTTAGGGAGAGTGCACGCGGGTTCCCCGACCGCGCGCGTTCTGTCTATCTGTCCATCTCTCTCTTTCTCTTCTCCCTCCCCCTCCCGCGTTTTCCCGTCCACGGCGGGACGCGATGCACATTTGCCGTCCGCGAACGAGAGCACGCTAACGAGGCTGTGTGTTAGAAATTAAACCGTGCACGAGCGCATCAATTATGCCACTTGACCAGTCGCGAGGTGTTCGCTCTTCTCACGAGCGCGGCGACGATCGCGCTAATACTGCGAACGTGTTCCGTTATCTTACGGTATTTTTTACGCCCTGCTCTCTTGTCAATCGACGTATATCCGGCGAAAGCGATTCTAAACCGTCTTTTCGGATTGAGGTCGATTTCTTTCTAAGACACGAATTGGATTCTGAAACATCTTGTCGTGGAGTAACGCTTGGCTTACTTCTCATCGTCTGTAATATTGAGAGCACGATAAGATTGATGTGATTACAATCTCTTCTGCGTTTCTCTTTCGCTCTCTCTCTCTCTCATACCATTCAAAGTCGACTGATTTATTGAAATCATTGACACTTTTATGTGTTCCGATTCTAAAATTGGACTCGCACAGTGAGATAAGCCGAAACGAGTTGTCTCGAAAAAAAACAACATTTAAGTTACGAACGACGTGCGCGATAACACCACGCGAACTAATGTGGCTTAAAAATAAGCATTAATCAAGCGGCATTATCGCTCTCCGGGCTGTAGATAATGATAAAAACGTATAGTAGGACTTCGGGAAGCTCTTCGATGCTCGCGAGCGATATTTCTACGCACGCGGTGCAAGCAGGTCTGTTTGCTGATCTCCGCCGCGCGGATTCCAGCGCATATCCGCCTGTTTGCGCTTGTCGAACGATAAAAGCGCACCGATAACGAGTGCACGCGTTAGAACCGAATTACGCGGGCATCCCGCGCGCAGACTCGACCCGATACCCCGATGAACATTGTCGGTATATTACACGATAAGATATATAGAATTACGTAAAGAGGGCAGCTACCACGGCCGGGTAATTAGATTCCTCTCTTCTTGCTCGCTTTCACCCTCGGGACGCGAGACTATCCTATATGTAGCGGATAATTGTCGAGTGCTATAAATGCGATTTGCAAGAAAATCCGCGCGAGAATATATTGTCGTGCGCCTCGGTTATCTAAATGTCGCTGGGCCGCAGTTTGCGCTGGAATTTTTTGTTTTGTTTTTTATTCTTTCTAAACGTTAAAATATATATTAACTGATAACTTATATACGGATTGATCGTAACGTTTGATAATTCAATAAAAGGGTGGTGGTCGTCGGGAAAAACAGGGATAAGAGAAATGCGATCGTTTTTCACCGACTAATTAATGCAGGATTACTAACAAACGGGAGTAATCGTATCTAAATGCGAGTTAAAAAAACTCAAGAAGCTTGTGATCGAGTTTATATAAATTTATTTGTTTTGAATATCATATACCCGCGCGTTAAATCGCACGGCGAATGTCATAAACTTAGATACAGACTCTAGGTTACTGTTTTGCATTTCAATTTGTACGATTCGATTAACATAGAATATATCAGCGAAAATTTTTCCCTCGCTCCTACGCCGATAATTCATTACACGCGAGCGTCTGTGTTCCCACGGGGATTATTATTACATCCGTACTCGGGCGGAAAATGCAAATATCCAAAGGGTTAAGAAGTGAAGACCTTCGCGATGTGTTCTTGACCGGCTTTGATTTCAGCTGCGCGATGTCAGCCCGCGGCGGCTTTACAGATTGAATAAAAAAAACGAGAATCGCGGAAGTGCGCGCTATTGTTTTGCGCACGAGCTTTATCCGCGAGAGCCCGGTCCTATTAGTTTCGCATTGAAAACGTTATCAGCGAGAGATAAGCGTGTTTGACGATACAAAAGAGAATTCAATCAGGATTACGCAGAGAGATATCGCGAGTAAATAACGCACTTTGTTTAAAGAGTACAATAAAAAGATTACGGCATAACAATAACAAGAGATATGAGAACGAAAAAAAAATATCGTGCAAAAACAAAAAAATATTTCCTACCGTTATATATGTGAAGAAAACGTTTCAAGTTTCTCTACAGTTTAAAGTGTATTTCGCAAAATTGTGCAACTTCAAACCGCGAGTATCGTTTATCTTGGCGAATCTTATCTTACGTCAATGTTCGATCGGTAGAGTTTCGTTTCCGAGAGACGTGCTCGAGGGATTCAGTTGAATTAGTTTACGCGAGTAGATAAGTTCCGAGATAGATTGCTAGTGGCGGAAGTCACTGCTACCGTTGCCGCATCTCTCACGAGTGCGCCGGTTTCTCGTTTATCAATCGATATGCCGATATCGATTTCACGAAGCCGAGCAGCGCTCCTTTATAACGTTACATGTCGATCGCTTTTCTACCGTCGCTCCTAAACGCGGACTAGAAGAAAGAGAGAAAGAGAGAGAGAGATCGATTAATCGGCATATCTATAATACAATCCGCATTGTATTCCGTGCACAGCATGTACGTAATCACGTGCATTACGTGTCATTAGCCTTGAAGTTAACAAGAGGAATATATTAGGCACACATGTGGCTTTCTCGGTCGTAACAGAAATCTGATAAATAAATGATCGAGGCTTCTCGAAAGGCTTATTAATATATCATCGCGTCAATGATGCGATAATGTCAGACGTCGCGAACTTTTTGAAATCTCATCGCGGTATTATTTCGTCACGCGATGATTCAAAATAAGTCATGTTTCGTCGAATTGAACAGGAATGTTTTTTCATGTGGTTTATTTCCGAGAATCGAGAATCCAAAATTTGTTATGACGTTGTGTACCGTTAATAGAAACTGAACTGACTCTCACACGAGGAATCGATTTCCGACTTTTCTCGACATCGCCGAGAGACTCTTTCGCGTTACGAGCGTGTTCCAAAGTTACGATGCGACATAAATAATTTGTATGCAAATGCAGACTTAAAATATCACGTCGCATAAGACGCTCTCTCTCTCTCACACACACACACACACGCACACACTCGGCTCGTGCAAGTTCCGTTAATAGCACTCGTCGATCTCCATTTTCCGATTGATACCGTACTTCGGGTTCGCGTATCTTTCCACAGTAGTTCGCGTTTAATGATCGCCGTTTAATCGAGAAGTGTTATTAAAATATTAACGGAGGGATGGTTTTTTTCCTTTACTGAAGTCAAACTTGAAGTCGGGAATCGAGCAGTCTCTCTGATGTAACTGGCTATTGGCGATCGCCTTGCCGCGCTTCTGCATCTACTTTCGTTCGTAGAACCGGAAGATCGAGTCGCTTCTTCGGTCCGATGCTGTCGAGGAAGGGAATGGGAGTGAGTTTCCATGGGCCTCGTAAACGCCAATTACAATAATTACGATAACTGTGGCGCCTAGTCGCGCGCTGCACGACGCTACTTTTATTCGCGCTAACCGGCCTTCTCTCTTCTCTTTTTTTTCTCTCTTTCTTCTTTCTTTCTTTTCTTTCTCTTTCGTTATTATTAATCACATAATTAATATTCCGGAACATATCCTAAGTAGCAATTAACCGCGAGGCGTGATCGGTTAACATCTCTAATAAAAATGACATTGTATCTTCGCTACATTTCCTCGGTTTCTATCGACCGCGTCGATTCGTGAATTCGCTTCTTTTAAACATCTCTCGCTCGCGTCTATCAATCTGCTCGTCAGACCTGTTTACCTTGACGAGCAGCAAATCATTCGATAAGTTTTGAAGGAACTAGACTCGATTGTGTATTGTATTTTTTTACACTCTTTACGAGACGGCGCCGTATTCGGCAAATCGTATTGTTTCCGTTTCCGTGTTATCCGCGTTTCAGTAATAGACACCCCTGACCGAATGGTGTATATTACATTTTATTGCAAGTCCGGTTAATCGTCTCGCACAAAGAGCAGGATGTTAGGTTTAATAACCGGGTCGGATGCCACTTAAGACTTTAACCGTGCGAAACTCGGTCGTCGTTAACGCGGATTAGACATTACTACGGAGCGTGCACCTGCCATGCCGCGCGTACGGAGAGAAAGAGAGAGCGTGACACACTATAAGTGTCCGTGGTTGCAGGTGCGGCGTGGCCTGTCTTCGCGTAATAAATTCAGGAGACAAGTCTTCGCGATATAGGTTCGCGCTTGTCCGCGCGACACCGCTACAACACATCGGCGTCTGTTTTGATCCGCAATAAAATCGCGGTTACGAAGACGATTGAGAGAGAATAATTAATAGAAGCTCGGGGAAACGTAGAGGAAAAAACCACCAAAACACAACGTTGTTTTTTGCATTCCGAGTTTTAAGAAGCTGTAATTAAAAGCCAAGAGAGTTTCTAAGTTAATTTCCACGTGCGCAGGTGTGTATTTACCCTGAACTTTCACCGAACTTGTTCGATCGGAGAAACACCAATCGAACAGGTATATACATACGGAAGTCGATCGACCGACAAATTGTAAATATATATCTCTCCGCTGCACGTATGACTGTCCAAAGGCTTTAAATTAGATAACGAAATGGACCGAACGCGTGAATACGTGATCGACCTGCGATATTTCATCTCTCGAGGCGCACTTTCGTTGAACGCGGAACAGCTCGCGTTGTGCTCGCAAGTGCCTCGCTTTTCCATTTCGAAGTCGCTCGACACGCAGGCTCCTCTCTCTTTAGTTTGTCCCGTTTCCTTCACGTGTACGCACTATACATACGAGTTGCATCTGTCCGACGTATACGCGCTTTGTGTTACTTGCCTCTTTTCTTGCTTCTTGTACTCTCGGCTACGGTGTCCGTCTCTTTTCTTCCTTCCTTTCTCGGCTTTATCATTATGTCATTCTCTCTCTCTCTCTCTCTCTCTCTCTCTCTCTCTCTCTCTCTCTTTCATCTCGTCTACTTTTCTCGCAGCGCGCGTCTCGTTCTGATTCTCTCGCGCGCTGTTTTCACCCAGATCCCGCGCGGATCCCCCAGACACGGGTGGTTGAAACCATCCGGCGTAAACAACGGACGAACGTAACCCGGTTCTGGGGATAGGACTCTCTCTCCCTCCCTTTATCTTCCTATTACGGTCGTTACATGCCCCGAGAAACAGTTCCCTCGGCCATTTTTTCATTGCTTCGTTACCGAGAAACACCGCGCGCGCACTTTAAAATGCGCGCAATCGCCCTCTTTCTGCGGTACGAGCGGCATATGCGTCTTTACACGCCTCTGACCTTCTTGTTTTACCCTCTTTTCGAGAATCCTTTGGCACGTCCGACTTGGCGCGTAGAAGCGAGCTTCTTGGAAAAGAAGATCCCACCTTGTGACCTAAGCCGAGTGTATTAAAAAAATTTGAAATAAAAAAATAAAAATTGTTAATCAAGTTCTAATCTCCGCACGATTTATTAAAATCAAACATTTGAATTAAATGGTACAAAATTTTAATTATTTAATTTTTTTGCTGGAAAGTCTAGAAGTTCTTGAAAAGTGAAGTAAAATGTTTGAGTATAAAACACACGTTTATCTTCGCGGATGTTATTCCGCGCAAAGTTCGTCGACCGTGGAAAAACAATGGATAAGTCACATTTTTTCGCGGTTCGAAGGAGCATGAGGCTACGCTCACACACACACGCGTGCGTCTCGCTCGCGTTGCCCTCGTTTCATTTTCACGTCGTTCGCCAGGCAATTCTACCCGTTTGACACACAGTGTGCAGCCTTCGTCGTGGGACGACCTTCGCAAATAATACCCACGTTTCACGACGAGTGCATAAAAGAACCGGCGAACACATTCGTACTTTTAGTTACCCGTATGTAAGCGCGTGATTACCGAGTGCAACCGTCTATTATTATTCCACAGTGAAATTAATTTGTGCGCGTATGCGCCGCGCGTGTAATCCGGTGTACATTTATTTACGTTAACGGACTATTACGACCTTTTGAAAAATGTCCTACGCGTTCGTGTCCTTTGTTCTTGTACTCCGCTCACTTTTGCATAATTTTACAGTTTTTTTTTTTTTTTATGAACATCCAACATTTGTCCTCGCAAAACCAGTCATTTAAAAAATATATTTTTATATTGTATGGCAAATGAATGTGCGCAGAAAAAAGATTAAATCTCTTTTTCGATCGAAATAGTTTGCAACAGTTGGTAGAAGTCCCGAATAGAAATTTACGGCGACGTATTTTAGAACGCGATCGGGTTTTTCTCTTGCTTATTACTGCCATTTTGCATCCGACTGTTCGTTCGCGTCTGATGCCGATACAGAAAAAAGGACGACGTTCGAAAAACGGTACATCGTCTACTAATTTAGCCGCTGGTGGTTCAGAGAAACGACCGGCTTAATCTAACGCCCCGATATATATATATATATATATATATATATATATATACATATATATGGCCGCGCGATCCGGTTTGCCCTCGAAGAGATGTAACCTTCCACTTCTCAGAAACTAAAGGAACCAATTTGCCGCGAAGGGTGCGGGTTGGCAGCCGAGAGCCTCTCCTTCTATTATGCTACAAATTAGCTTCAATCGAAGCGGATAGATCCGCCGCGATTTGTTGATTATGAGCGAATGCCCGGAGGGACGGAGGCAAGGGGAAAGAAGGGGGAAAGGGAGAAGTGTGTGTTCGGTCTTCTCTCTTGTTCGTGTACAAGAAAAGAAGGCGTAGCAGGAGAGAAGAAGGTCCTATCTCAGCCGCAGGGAAGGTCGGGTTGGTTGGGATCTCTCTCGATCAGAAATAATCTAATGGATCTTCTTGATCTGTGTGTGACACACGGAGGAGGTGGAGGAGAAGAAGCGTCTTTCGATCCCGCGCGATCTTCTCGGAAAAGCGACGAACAAAGGACTCCTGCGAATCGCATTTGTCTCGCGTGACGTTTCACGACGAAGATAAACGGCTCGAAAAGTCCCGTGTGTCAGAGATAAATGTATCGATAGATACCGATAGACCGCGCCGATCCGAAGTATAATATCGCGGTTTTATAAATACGTATGAGTAATAATAAGGCGAAATTAAAATACTCTTCAATGACATTCTCTTTTCGAGAGAGAGAACCATCTGTTGCGCCACCGCGGCGCGTGTATAGAAACGATCGTGACGATCGAATTAAGTCATAGTACAATGAAGATAAGACTCGAGTTGCAATGTTCGTTCTTTCTCTCTCTCTCTCTCTCTCTCTCTCTCTCTCTCTCTCTCTCTCTTTCTTTCTCTCTCTCTCTCTCCCGCGAGTAACGCAGATATCCTCTCGTTGTATAGAGATTTAAGCGCGTCTTGCGCAATCGGTTAAGGTCTTTTACACATTGTGACGAATGTGACACACTTTCACGACGGGTCGGGCTGGAAACCCTCTACGATCTACCCGGTATCAACGACCTATCACGCATACGCTCATACACTTGGGTTCAATAGTGCCTGAAAAAAAAAAAGCGCTCACGGTCAACTCACGGTGCTGAAGTCAGTTTTACTCACGAAATCATTCTCGATACGCGACTATAACTGTCTCCTTTTTTTTTTTTCAAAGCTCGCGTAATACCGCGTCTCTGCGTATCTTGTGCAAGGCTATAAATCATATTGTCGTAGAAAAGTGAGTTTATAATCGCCGTTTTTTTTTTTGCACGCGTGCAATTAACCGCGTTGCGCAACGCCGTCTCTCGCTTCTCGGCCGATCACCGCGGGCATCAGATTCGAGTTGCTGCTACGGTTTCGTGCAACCGAAACTTACACGACGAATTGTCATCCTCTCGGATAGTCTTTGCCGCGGTAGATGAATTGCTCCAGTAGATGAATAGATCAGATAACGTCCGCGTGTAACTACGTTGTTCGACCCAGCACGTACTCTTCGACTAGAAAACGATTCACGCGTGTACAGTTCGGGTACACGGCGCGATTCTTTTTGTTTGTTTTAATTCGGCGATGTCTAAATTTACGTACGTCTTGTAAATTAAAAAAACGTGATATGTTTTATATTACTTTAATCATTAGTTTTTACTATTACGAAATTATTAACAATAAATAACATCTGTCTATAGTCAGATGTGACGTGCGTGTTTCGCTCGCTCTTCGTTAGGGAAAAACTCGTCAGTGAATCCGTCATTAAACAATAATACGAGGTTATTACACGGCAAGCTGTATTTTAATTTTTGCCCGAGCATGCATCCGATGATGATGCTACCGGCCACCACAACGGTGCGATTTTTATTTAACAAACTTTTGATTACGCTAATTATTCGCCGCGCGCTGAACGTCTCGCGCTTGGAGATTCACTCTCTGAAACACGCGGATCGTTCCTACGGTCAATAATCAAGATGTTTCGATCGCGAACCGCGCCGCGTCCGGACTCTAGAGAAACCCGTGAAGGATCTTGTCTACCGAGTATACATTTATACGCCGCACGTAAATGGATTTAATAACATTGCTGCGAGCAAGATTGACAGCTGTAAACGAGCGCGCATTGCAATATTGCGAAGCGGCGCGTTAAGTCGCTCTGCTGAACATATCGTTGCGAACGAGGGCTCTCTCTCTCTCTCTCTCTCTTTCTCTTTCTTTCTTCGCAGGCATCGCGAACATTACTCACCCCTTCTCCCAACCACACGCCTTTTCATTATCATAATTTTCTCTCAAGTCGTGTATTTTTTGGTGTAAACAAATATAGGTATAGAACAATAGAAATTGTTTTTTTTATTTCGACTCTGAAAAGATGAATTCAATCTCGAAATATTCTATCGGACGTGTGTGTGTGCGTGTGGGATGAAAGAAAGAGAGAAGAGAAAGAGAGGGATATGATATATGATAACACTTTATTTCTTACTTGCGTTCTATAGGAAATTCCCCTCAAGCGCAACATAGACAAAGTTACAATTTTAATAAAAATGACAAAGAAAACACATATGAAAATTGAGTATATGTAAAAGAAAAGAAAAATAATATTCATAAAAAAGTAATAATGGTAATAATTAAACATAATCGCGAAAGACAAAAGTAAATTTGTCAATCTTTAGACTCCATACTGTTACAAAACTCTACCGAGGCACATCTGAAACACCTCAGCTCGGCAGAAAAGAAGAATTAAAGAGTCCTTCAAGGCTCGAGTGTTTCTCTGAAAAGAATGCTTGAATTCTCTTCAGAAAGAGAGAAATTGTCGTCTTTTGTATATGAAATTCAAAGAAAATTTTTATTACGTGTATGTAATAGACTTGCGTCTTTTGTCGCGTACGAATTTTTTGTGTGGCATTTTTTCGTTATCCAACTTTCTTACCGCGTTCGTCTCGCGTGTGAAGAAATTTGTTTGGACTATTGTCTCGTCTCCTGCCGAGGGAAACATCGAGATCAACAGCTCGTTCGGGAATATAAAAAAGACATTCGCGCGTTCGGTGAGATCGCGCAATTGCGACGTTATCGCGTCGTCGTTACCCGCTCGAACGCGCCCGACGAAAATGACTTCCAATGAAATGGCAAAAATGACTCGTTTATTTTCCGCTTCCGATATGTCGGCTGCAACCTGACTTCTCGCTTCGTCTACCGGCGACATAACGCGGCGGATTCAGTGTGACTCAGCGCGATGGCGGTCGCGAAATATCGTCGATCGGTTAAATCCGCGAGTGTCCGAGCAACGCTCTACTTGCCGAGAAATGTCAACCGCATTCTGCGTGCGCGCGACCGGCGAGGCAGAACATTCGCGCGACACGACTCCGTGCAATGCGCGCGCGCGCGCCTATGTTCGCCACTTGATTTTCCATTGTTCGTTCTCAAATAATAATAATATCTTCGATAACATCCTCGACAAACGTCTCCGAACGAATAACCAAAAAATGTTCCATGTCTTTGTGACGCAGTTTCAAAAAAGAAAAAAATATCAGATCCGGAAGACAAAGTTCTTCCGAGAATCCATTATTCTCAATCTAGATCAAAATTCCGGATTTAACTCTTGCTCGCTCGAGAGAAAGATGAAGCGCGACAGATACGTCACAGACACGATAAGACGCAAAGATAAAGCGGAAAGAAGAGAAGAAAAAAAAAGCCAGAGATACGCCGACTCTATTCTCTCTCCTTCTCTATCTTCACTTCTTTCATAGCACATGAATGAACACCGAGCGGAAGTAGGTTACTATTACGTCATGCGCGGTACGTTCGCACCAGCCGGCGAATAGTTTCGCGTCCATATTCGCCCAGATCCTGGCGATAGACCGCCGCGGAGAAAGTAATTAGAGGAGGCGAGGTGGGGAACATAGGCATAGTTTCCGCTCTGCTAAATTCAAGGTTACCTATTGTCGGCCTGCCTAGCCGTGGCCGCGAATCTTCGTCGCTTCTTCCTCGTGTTTCGGAATCTGGAACGTATCTCGATCTCTGACGCTGCAGGTAATCGACGTAACAGGAAACTTTGTTTCGTAACATCGCAGCTAGTTGGATTTATTTATCAAAGTGTGTTCAAATCTTATAATAATTCAGCTTTAAATTAAAATTCTGAAAACTTTATCTTAAACTTTATGTGGAAATTGAATTTATAAAATGGAATTATATTTATCTCGCGCTATAAAAGATACGAAATTAATGAAGCAAAGCTCTCAGTCTTAAAGGATCGACTTTATCGTTATATGAGTTTTCGGTACCGTAAGAGTGAGCTGATTGAAGACGCCTATATATACATATGTATAGGAAGTATTAACTTCTTATATATCGGGGTCTTAACTTCGCGCGAGAGATATCTTCGTTCCGATATCTTTACGTCGGGCAATTGTGTAGCCTGGCTTGCTTGATATCTCGTTGGGTAATATTTACGACGACCATTCGGACCGACGCGATTTATTACTTCTTAACCACACTAGACACAGTTGTTCGTACAACCACGTGCGAAGCGGGTGTAAAACGCGCGCGCGTGCAAATTCACGTGCGTGAATGCGGTCTGATGCACGCGTAATATCTCAATTTCGCGGAAGAGAGAGAGATACGTTTAGATCGTCTAGACTAAGTGCAGCGCGCGTTGTAAGTACATGTACGTACGCTCGATCGTACGGAGACTGCCATTAATTTCGGCAGTCAAGGAGCAGGTCGGGCTCGCGCGCGAGCGCTTTGTCGTTTCGCGATCGGTCGGAACCTTTCGATTGCCGACCAGGAATTTAACGACCGTGTAGGCGACAGTGAAAGTAGCGTTACTTAATACCTTATATCGCGGCTCGTAAATAACAATAAGACTCCGTGTGCGCTCCGTTCAATTGGATCGGTCCGCTTTTGTCGCCGTGCGGACGCTTTAAGAGCAGACCGACACGCGCGCGTTGGCCAACATCGGGCGCAATATGAGAATATACGAACCCCCAGATCGCTCGACGTGGGCTACACTGCGCAGAACACACAGGTCTTATTTCGTAAGCTAATTTATGAGAAAACTATAAATTCTAATCCTTCAAGATTCTTTTCCTTTTTTTTGTAAAAAAAAATGGTCCAAAATTGCATAGACGCGTGGTTTCACGACGAAGTAAATATCCGAGGAAATCGCAATTTCGTTGTTACGTTACGTGTGAATCTGTTCCGCTTTCTCTTTATTCTTTGTCACGATATGTATTTTAGTGTTTTAAGATTATGACGCAATCTCCTCCCGGACTGACCCCCGGGAGATCGTGTATTCTTAGACGGCCGTTTAAGGCAGAATAAATTTCCCTCTCTATTTTACGCTGTTATGCACGCCACACTTTAATATCGCGTATACGAACGTCACGCGCGCGTACGTCTTCTCCCCGGATATTATGCCGTCGGAGGTATCATCGTCATTTAATGTGGATTATCGGCAAGCGACGACCTTCGCCGAAGTGCCTCTCCGCGTTCATTAATAAAAAGAACGTGCCGCGCGACACACGCATTTCTCCGCGCTGCGATCTTGCGGCCTGGCGCCGTGTAAATCGAGGACCCCTTTAGTCCGTGCACTTGCCGGGCCCGAGGAGACAGGTTTCAAGGCTGCGGACGACCGATCATCGTCTTGCCGAGAAGGGTTTTCTCTCTCTTTCTCTCTCTCTCTCTTTTTTTCTTCCGTCCTTCTCCGTGCGCCGCGCGATCGCAGAAAAAGTTGCGAGGACGTGTGCTGCGAGAGAATATAACGTGGACGATGCATCGCCGGCTTATCATTTTATACGTACAATGTAGAAAAGTGAGCAGGCGATTTCTCGCGGAGCCCCGCGTAAGAGATTGCTTCTTACGAGGCGTCTCGCGCGGATACGAGCATCTTCTTCTCTCCCCTTTTCTCGTCTCCCTTCGAAAAATGTTCCTTTGTGTTCTTTTGCTCTCTCGCGGAGGCGTTTCGAAGCGCGCGTTGCTCAATATTTTATATAGAAATAAACCGAATATAACATACATTTTGTCTGTCTATTGTTGTGATAGTTTTATCAACTTTTATATAAAACGCTTTATTTCTCATTGTCACAAAAATATTATATTCTAATTTGTTTGTGTGGCAATGAAACCTCCGTGTAATTGTAGCTCTTATAAAATAACAGTTATCCGAGAAAAAAATACAAAAACATATATATAGTGCATTGATCGAGAATATTGCGCGAACATGTCAAAACTCGTTCTCTCACTCTTATCAGTGTTCGTCATTCCCGGCGACGACGAGGTATAATTTCGATGTGCAGACGACGCGTATAAGCGTCCCACACGCGAGCGAGGACTCAAATTGCACTTTCCATGTCTGTGTCTATATTTGCATCCTGAGTCACGTCGCGTCTATGCGGCGTATTGGCTTGAAATTCATAGAAGAAGCTACTAATGACGTTTTTTTTTTTTTTTTTTTTTTTAATCAATTTATGATGCATAATTCTGTAATGCCGCGTTGACGCGGTTACATCTACGCGCAGACTATTTATATCCTTAGCTGGAAAACGATACAGAAATAAAATTGCACGGAGTTCAGTGTTCGTCTCATTAATATACAAAATGTACTCTTCTATTTTTATTGCCGCCATTAATGCCCGAAGCTGTTAATTAACTTAAAAATAATCGTTTGATTTATTACGCGATTAGTTTTGCATAAATTAACGTCATTTTATATGAGTATTAGTTATCCGTTCGTCGCTTTATTTACTCGTCGATTAATCGCGTGCGCCATTTATATTCATAATAATATACATTTGTTCGCGCATTAATCTGCGATATATAATTATTGTGCAGCTGATTTTTCTGCGGTGACGTTCACGTCACAAAAATTTCGAATGCGGAATGTCGCGCATCGGAAATCCCGTTCGTTGCAAAATGTCAAGATCGCGATGACGCTTTCGCATTTGTTCATTTTTTTACTCTTTTGTCTATTTTTTCAAAGCGAGTTATAATAATAAAATAAAGAATATCGAACATTTTCGAAACATTGGACAACACGATATGCTAACTTTACACACAGCTAATCGCTTCTAAACGTCAATGAACAGCGCGTGTACATAGACACAGTATATTTGTCTGATCTGTCTGTTACATCGTTTTGCGAGTAGGTGTAGTGTCTTTGACACGTTCTGTGAGATATGTGTAACGGCGTGTAAGCCGCCGCTTTACAAGATTAGGAGAGTTCGAATCTCCGTTAGTAAATACACGGAGGAGCACGTTGAGGAAACGTTGCACTTGGAATTAATCATCGGCACCTTCTCTCGCGCTCGTCGTCGTCATGTGAATGGCGTGTGTTTGCATACCTGCACCGCGGAGCGTTTTACGGGGCTCGCGTGTAACACGCGCACGGTCGAGATGAATAATTTTCGTACTTAATTAATTGCGATTTAATGGACGATAGGGAACGCGTATAACGGGATACAGCCGTGCGCGTATATAAGCTTCTCTTGCGCGCGCAGGCTATTAAACGTTTGCTCGCGGGATTTTTTTACTACTGACTGTCTAAGCCGGGGAGAAGATTGTAATCGGCTTGGAGAAGGAATCAACTTTTCGAGCGAATAAGCGGCTCGCGCCGACCTCGCGCGGGATGTTATGTTTTCACACAGCACACGCTCGCGCTTCTCTCTAATTGATTTTAATTGATAGCTAATACTTTGCGAAGCGGGCGCGTCTCTCTCGCCCGGGTTTGTTAGTATCTTGCCGTCGGTTTAATTAACCGTACATTAATTATTGATTACAACGGAAAGCGCGCGAACGAGCGTGATCGTAGCTCCGCGTCGGTGATCGATAATCTTGTTTAAGATTGTCATGTTTTTCTGCCAAGGCGCGTGTGTTAACACGCGTGTTTAACAAATTGAATCGTGAGCGTAGAAAATTCTTATGTTGAGTAAACTTGATTTTTTTAAGAGAAACAAGCTTATCTTCAGAGAACTCGTTTGCTTATATAATATATACAGGGGAAAACATGAGATGTAATCGCGATTGGCAATTTGCTTTATATATATTTCGCGATAAATAAACAATAATTGGTTGGTTATAAATAAAATCTACAAATAAAAACGTATGTAGTGTGCGTTAACAACGTCGTCCGCGTTATATTTTCTCGCAATTTTCTCATACGGTTTTCGCGCGTCATAAGTAAAGGCGTTTCCGCACTTTACGAGGATTCACTTTTAGCAGAAGAGGGTGTCGAGGACCTCTGGCGAGACCTTTTCATACGGGCTCCGTTCGTAAGGAGCGAAAGAGCCCAGGCTTATCTCGCGAAGGGAAGAGGGCCCGGACTGTGAACACACAGTCCCGTGCACACGCGCGCGGATAACACGCTGCACAACTCCCTCTCTCATCCCCCTTTCCCTTCTATCACGCTGTCCCACTCACTCGTGCCCGCTCGCGGTCGTCGTCTTGACGTCCTTTTCCGTTCCTTCCCGCGTCTCCTTCGTCCCGCGTTCTCGTTCCGTCTTCCTTCAATGCTCGAAGCCCGAGAGCTGGTCCTGCTATAACCCGGAGTCGGCTGACGGTCGCCCCATGTATGGCAGCTTGTTTTATGCTGCCTGCATCGCATTGCGATGCACACCGCGCGAGCGAGCGAGCAAGCAAACGAGAAGCTCAGCCCGTTGCACTTCGATCGAAACGCGCACGCGATATCCAAGCGTATCGGGGCGAGACCCCCTCGGTCGCGTTTAATGTGAGCCCCGAACGTAACACGGTGGCGGGACCGAGGTCGTGATTCTCGTCGAATATTCGATGATCGAGTAGCGGTGACCGATCGACCGACAGTTGAGATCACGAAACCCTCGTTGTAGAGGAGAAACGTAATTTCGATTACTTCGGATTTCGATGTTGAAACCGCACGAATACGATCTTTTACGTTCGTTCGTGACAATGCACAATGCCGATCTTCCGGGATATACTTTCGAAACGCGTTACGTAACGCGCGTACAATAAAAATACATATTTTATGTCCCGTCGAAGAGAGAGAGAGAGAAAGGTCGGAGTCACGTCCGCCCTGTGTGTCGAGTTTCGGTTTTGCTCGTCTCATCTGTACGTACGTACTCAAAATATAAACGTCTTCCCAACCAAGTATTTTGCAAGAGAGACGTCCGCGTAAATATTTTCGCGACTTTATTACATAATAAATTGTATCTCGTAAAAATACAAATTACATCCGCGCACTATTTTCCATAAGCGCGACGGATATACAATAACCTTGTAATTTACGAACATCAGCGCGCGCGGCCGCACCTTTTTAAGACCTCGTCAATGAATGTTGGGAAGGCCCAGGACTTTTTTTGCGCGACGATCGTGCGCGTACACGTGTCCACGAACGGAGGGGATGGAGAAGCGAACTTTTCGCGCGCGTTCCTCCGGTGCATACCCGGCGCGGGAGAAGAAAAGGGAATACAGGCGAGAAAGGGGCGCCCCGACCGCGACGGCGACTTCGAAACGCGCGTAATGGCATTCCTTGTTCTCAGCTGCGTTCGCACCCTGACCTTACTCGTCCATATTCGGGCCTGGTCGTGATTGCCTTCTGCCTTTTTGCCGCGCCACGTCCGCGTATGCGTGCGCGCGCGCTCGTTCTTTGCACGGCTGCTTTGCACGGAATAGGACGTGCGAGAGCCCTCTCGGCGAGATAACGACGGTGACAGTATTACTCGCGTGTATCTGGAGAATGTATCTGCGCGCGGATTATTGCGCGACAGGCGCATTTTACTTCCTCCGCGCTTTGTTAGAGATCTGGGTCGTGCGAACCGCACATATAGTTCGCGACTATTTACAATTAGATAATAAACTTGAAAGATTTCACACACACAGAGGTAAGAAAACTATGTCAACAGCGTGTGTTTATTTACAACAATTTTTATAATGATCTTCTATATTAATCAAAGACTGTTTTTTTGATGTAACGAAACAGAAAATGCAGCGAATAAAAATTTTGTAACGTAGATACGCGGGGCTTGTGACGCGAATTTTCTTTTCGGTGTGAAAAAGTGTTTGCGACCGGAAACCAGTTTATTCTTATTCCGAGGATGTCTCTTTGTGACCGAAGGTCGTCTGCTTTGTCGTTTTCGTCGTCGGACGACAACTTTTCCGACAACCACCTCGGATTTACGGTAAAAACTAGTTTCGCAGGTCGTGTCTATTTCAGTCCTCTCGCTCGCAGAGCGGCGTGGAAGCGTCGCGCATGCAGTGGATTTATGTGCGTTTTGCAAAATTGACGTTGTCGATTTTGACTGACGCATTTTTGTTGTACCACGTGTAGACGGAAGCGCACTATGATTTTCTTCGTCGTTGTTGCGATCAATGATTTTATCGAGAACAAAGTCGAAATTATAACAGACCTGTGATCGCGTAAGAATACGGAGGGGATTCTCATATCGATGAGGAAAGAGGATGTGTTGGATAATTATAGCGTCTTTACGATTATAATTAATCGGTTAGGTGATAATGAGCGCTGAGCGCTTATGCAGATTTTATTACAAATCCCTTAGATATTTATAATGATAACTATCTCCTGTGCGAGCGGCAACGTGTGCGTAATAGCGTTGAAAATTGAGTAAGATTCGCGAGATTGATCGTTTCGGCTTATCTTTCCGCGACGAGCGCGCTTGCGTTCACGCGAGGAAAAAAAAATGCAAACAGATCTTGAGTTATTCCAGGCATTGCCGACTTTGTAACGCCTAATTAATAGAAATGCGGCAAATACGATCTGTTAATCGTTAGGTTTATGCAGATTTTATTACCGTCATCTGGATGTGTGTTTGGAGTAAATCCGATCAACGCTCTCCGCGGCGGCGCATTACGCGCATTACGACGGGAGTCATGAAATTAATTAAGCTCGTTATGCGCGATCGATCACCTCGTCCTTTTTCGGAGGGTCCCGCTGCCGAAAGAAGTCGGCCGTTGAAAATTATCGCGTTTGTGGTCTGCGCGCGGATTAATTGGCCAAAAATACATTCCGTCGGGAGCTTCGTGCAGATATTATCGGCGACTGTAATTCGATCAGGTACGTACGTACGACGAGAGACGCGCCTCGCGTTTTTATCAGATTTATCGCGTCCGAATATATTCCATATGTAATTTTTTTGCTCTCTGTTCAACAACCTTCTCTGTGTACGACGTCATCCTCGAAAGAACAACGCGAGCTTCTAACACGACAGGGGGAGTAAGACTTTCCATGTTAAATGCGAGCGAAGCAAAATTACGCAAACACGATCCGATCAGCCGTATCGTACGCGCAACCTTGACACTTCGTTACGGTACTTTTCTTGGCGCATTTACAAGCGCGAGCGCCGCTCTCTTCTCTCTCGCTCTCGGCGCGGCGCGAGCTCTGCAGCGGCGGCGTCTTAATTGCAAAAATAAAGCTCTCCTCATCGCCGTATCATCTATATCCCAGCGGATACAAATTACACGCTTAAGCGAGTTACTGTTACGCGGGCAATAGCGTACCGCGCGCGTAGCACGCTGGCAGAATATATAAGACGCGCGCGGGACGACGAAGAGGGGAGAAAAGATACTGCGAGGAGATACCCGCGCGAAAGAAAGAAGGATGCGTATCCTTGAAGGTCGCCTCATCGTTGGCGTCATCGGGAATTGCATTCTACCGCGAATAAAATTACACGACGCGGCGGCGAACGAACGAACGGCCGTGCGTGCGGCATTGAACGTGATGATACTCGCTTTTCCCGAGCGCACTGACAATTATTTATACAAACACGTGACTTATTTACGTATACGCAAACGCGTGCGCGCGCGAGCGCGCATGAATCTACATTTCAAGCTGTCTTATCCAACTGTACTAATTAGACGTTCATCCCGTGAAAAAGCACGCAGCAGCGGATGACTGTTCGTTAATTCCCACAGTCATCAAGAAATCGCGGATGTGTGCGCGATGCGAAAACGGAATTGCGAGCAAACTGATTCGATGATTAGAACGTCTGCAAGTAAAAGGAAAAAAAACGCGCGGTTGCTCACGGACGTCGTACGTTACCGCGAGCATCGTTTCCTTTGATCATACGAGAAGGGAGAAAGAGAGAGAGAAAGAGAAAGGAAGAGATTAAAGTGAGAGAGTTAATCTCGTCGCAGATTACATCGTTTAAATCGACCAGATGTAACCGTCGGTCGCTCTCTTGACTCTGAAGGAGAAAGAGAGAGAGAGAAAGAGGAGAGAGAGATAGAATGAGAGAAAGAGAGAGAGACAGAGCTCAAACTCGTTCGTTAATCTCTCTTGCGCTTTACGAACGCGGGATCAGCGAACCGCGGAATTTTCTAAGACCGCTCGCGAGTGGGTGAGTGGAGGCAGGAAAAGCAAAAGAGGTCGATCTCTTTTTCTTACTTATAAATATAATTTGATGAGCGATCGTTAAACTCGATCAGGCATGTAACGCCGATATAATTGCGCCGAAGAGAAGGTTTCGCGTGCACTATTTTTTGTCGCGTTAGATCATCCTCATCCACTCTTCCCTTGGTTCTCTCGTACCTACTCTCGGCTGACTTTCGTGCTTAGCTTCTCATCTCGCGCGGAGATTCCGTGTTGTTCGTGTCCGGTCAACAACAACGTGTGCCGACGATTAATAACCCGCGATTAGCGCTTTTAGACAGTCGAAGGTGAGACACACGTTGCACTCGTCAATGGAGACACTGACAGCTGTCGATTAAACGTTCATGAATCGCGCCAGAAATGACGTAAGCGGGAGAACATGCCTATTGTGATTTATATCCGCGAAGTTTTTGCGATGCAAGGATTTTTCACGTAATATTTTTTTTTTTTTTTGAAGCGCAGTTGAGACGCAAAAACCTTATATCCAAACGAACCTGATCTAGCATTTTTTTTATTTATTCATGGTAATGCTTTATAAATAGCTGAGTTTTTGTTTGCCGAGACGTAAATATTATTTTTCTTATATTATCTCTTCGAGTCTTTCAAGCATTGCGAAAAATTATTATATATACGATACTTTCTCTAATTATACTTTTCAATTGCAAGACCAGAATATGTACACTTGACCCCCATTGAGTCAATATTTAATAACGATTACTTGTTTTTGAAAGCCGTGAAACTATATTCATATAATTTCATAGACATTCCCGCGCATATATGCGGCAGGTCGTAGGCCCCGTGCGCTGTGCTGCCGCTTTGCAAATATTTGTTACCTACATGCTATTTAAACGGTTATGTGAAGCATTTCTTGCCTGAAGAAGAAACATTTACTCGGCAAATAGCCAAGTATCGCGTATATAAAAAAAAAAAAAAGAAAAAATTACGTAGCACGGAGTGCCGCTTTTCGACAAACCGTTTATCCGCCGGAATTTGCCGATGTTATACGCGAAAAGTAGCGCGTAAAGAAATAATTATCTATACACATTCTCTAAAATCTTGCGGTGCACCTAATTCATTGTTTTTTTTTGCATATAGGCAAGCATTAAAAAAGAAGAAAAAAAATACGTAGTCTACACAAAGACTCGGCTTACGAAATGTGCGTCATTTTCCCGTAAATCTCCTTCGCGCGGTGACAAAAAGTCGGTGCAATTGACGGAGAATTCATTATTCATTATCCAGGTGGTCAATCAAATTACGCGTATATAACGCGCGCACGCGTTTTTTTTTTGTTCACGTCGTCTCGCCGCGATTTTCTCGTGCGGGAATGTTGGCCTTGTTGCTTTTCAGTTTCCTCGGGAAAACGATCGCCGAGAAAATGCATCCGGTAGACCGCGTGCGGTCACGCATACGTTTTCCCGTGTTATCTTGGCGCGCGTTCTTTTCTCGTCGCGTCGCTTAAAACTCTTTTCCTGTTGCTTTTACGGTCGACTGCGACTTGAGATACGATGTTACTTAAGCGATCCACGACTTCTAATCACTTCCAGCGATGTCACACTTTCCTATTCGCGTTTACCTTCTTTTGCGCGCGTGATCGCGCATGCGTGACCGCACGACATCATCTCGGAACGACGGTCGATCCTTTAATATAGCTCTTATACCTGGTTTTATGGGATTACTTACGTAATATTGCAAAACTAATCTACTGATTACAAAATGTTATACTACGAACAGAGAGAAAGAGATAAAGAGACTTCGAACGTATATTAATTGATATTGATGTAATTGCAAAGTTGGGACTACAACGTAGAAGAGAACAAAACTGAGACATTCTGTCATTAAATTATATCGAAAGGCGTTGTCAGTGGGTCACGCACTTACCCACTGATGCAACGTAATTGCCCTCGTTGGCTCTTCAGGGAGGAAGCACGCGATATGGCACCATATATTTAACTTACATTCGAAATTTCTGTCAGGACTTAATCAACGTGGCGTGCACTCGTTAAAAACACGTTTCTTCGAAGCTCGTGCCTCCTTCTGTTACATTATTGCAAAAAGAAATGAATTTTTAAAATGTTGAATACAATTTGAATGTGAGTCAGACGAATTCAATTGTTTAGTTAAAAAATATTAGACGCGCATATTGACTGTTGAATGCATGCAAAGTATTTTAATTAAAATTGCCAAGTCGACTAGCGGTGTTAGATAACGCGGTACGTTACGTTAAAACCGCGCTCGGCGAATAATTTTCCGTCAGTGCGGAATTTTAACTATCTATAACCATAGAAGAGACGAGATGAGCGAGCGAAATGAGTTTTGAGCGAGAGAAACCGAGTGATTTTTGCCGGCAGTAAAAAGCAGCGTGCAAAAGCTGGCGATAACGTTCTAATACTCTTATGTAACGCCCGTGCATTTTCGCTCGAAACGTAAAAGCCCCGCGGAACGGAGCGTGTTACGTCTGCCGGGATTCAGTGTGTCGTTATATTGTTTAAAACCCGGCAATCTTTGTATTATCGTCTATCGATGCGGCACCCCGGTGGTTGAGTAACCCGAGAGTTACGACATTCGTAAAACTCGTTCACGACTCGGGTCGCCTCCTCGGGGGCCCACCTCGGCCCCGTGTTTATTTTGCCCGTCGCTGTTGTACGGTTTCTTTCCACGACCGGAGGAGAAAGAAGGAAGTGAGTAATCGCGCCCGGCGCTCGCTGAATCTGGAACGAACAACCCGACGATGCACCCCGAGAGAACGAGCGCGCGTGTGCACATAAGCTTTTATGACTTTTACGACCGGGCTTGAGAGAGGCCCGGTCTCGCGATTCGTCCACGTGTCACCATGCGCATCTTTATTCTCGTTGAAAGAAATTAGCGCGTTCCGTCTATGTTGTGGTTTTAATTGTTTTAACGGTTTATGTGCACAATCGATTTGATTGAATTGATCGAGAGACTCTTTGAGATGCAAAGCGCTCGCACTATAGAAACCTTTGTTGAAACTTTTCAAATAACACTTAGCTCTTTGTTTATGTATGTATTTTTTTTGTTTTACCGTGGCCGATCGAAAAACTGAGTTTGTTATTCATTATTTCCGAATTAATTGCGCGATCTCACGTTTAAGAGCGTGAGCTTTTCGCGCGCGTGAAGAAAAAAAGAGGGATATAATAACGAACGTTAGAGAAAAGTATAACAGAAGAAAGACAAGATCTTCATGCAGCTTGCTAACGTGGAACGAATGAGTGGAGCAATGTATCTTTTATGACTCGGGTCAAGCACAACCTCTATCTTGATTTGTGATCTTAATGTGTCAGTGAGGTACGCATGCTTATTCACTGTGCTGGATTCGCGCATTACCAGTGATGGAACTTAGCGGTTACTCCGCACTACTTTCACACTGTCATGCTCTTTTGCCACTTCGCGAAGAATTTTCGCAAATCAGTCGCGCGTAAGGGTTCGCGTTCTTATATCCATTTCACTTAATTGCCATTTATCATACACATGTTATAATAATAATAAAAAAAAGATTACGGTATTGCATGTACGACTGATAGATACGCGCTTTTGTTGTCCGTGACTGCAAAGTGACTGTATCTACTTAAACGGCGAGAGAAACAACAGACGTCCGCGTTTCTTGCGTGACCCGAAAAAGGGAAAATTAAGAAGAGCAATCCGAAGGAATCGATAGACTTATGGGCGTCATTTGTTTCGTCGTGGATGAAAAAGACGAGATAGAAATGGGTAGGCGTTCGTGAGGCTGCGAGCTCGCGCGCGTCTCCCTTTCTCTTTCTTTTCTCCCCGCGGTTCTCGCTCGCGCACACGCCCTTCCTCTGCTTCTTTCTGTCTGTTTCTCTTTCTCTCTCTCTCTCTTTCTTTCTCTCTTGCACGTGCAGTGTCAAGTTCATCGTTCAACGCTCGTCCTACGTGTGCTAACGCACTCGGCTCCGCTTCCTCTTCGGCCATAATTATGCCTCTTGCGCAAAAGCTTATACGGCGATGTTCGTGTCTTCGCGCAACTGCGTGACCGACGACGAGCGAGAGACCTTCTTAGCGGTCGATCGACAGCTTCGAGGTCACTTTTCCATGCACTTCCTCCGCTATATCCTCTCTCTCTCTCTCTCTCTTCCTTCTCAGGAATATGTCGAGTAATATCGCGAACAAGTTATTGACTTCGCGTACGACGACGACTTGTTGTTAATGATCCGTCGATACAAGATACTTTCCTGTTTAATAACACATCAACTTTCCTATTTGTAATAACATGAATTTCAAACTTTCCTATATAATAACGCACGAGTGAAAGATAGGCGCAACTCGCGTTGCGAAAATAATCGGGAAATTTTATAGCTGAAAATTATATGGAGAAGAAAAAAAAATTACATGGAAATGATTAGAAAGTTAGGAGTACATCTATATACGCATCAGAGTTTAGATATTTTTGCGGCTATTACTTAGCACGTTACGACACAATTGGATGCGGTGTTTAAATATGATGATACACGGGGGGACAATGGGAGTTTTTTCAAAAAAAACTTCTCTGCACACACAAGCGCGGCGAAGATAGATGTGTGTTCATGCCCATGTCGCGAATATATATGCGTCGAAGGAGGAAGAGGAAGTACATGACGTACGATTTGACAAAGTATTATCGATACGTGACGGGAAAGTCGATCCTTTGTTACGTTGCATGCGCGTGGGATTGCCATTCGCTGCACGAAGCGCTCGCTTTTCGCAGAAGAAACGCGTCTTGAATGAGAACATGATAGGTCATTTTCGCTAACGAGAACTCTCGGTTCTTTTTCGCGTCTCAAAACACGAGATTCACAAACAAAAAATACATAAGCATCTGTTTTGTTTTGTGCTTGTGAAAGAGAATTCATCTTCTTAATCTTCTTAGGATGCAAATTTTCTGTACGAGAGAGAAGTAACGCGATGTTTGCTCGCGAAAATTTACGTTCTAAAGTTTCGTAGACGAACTGTAATTGTGTCGAGAATTCACGCTGTAACGAGATAAGTTTGTCGCGCGTAAACTACGGATAAAACTTCGTATTTCCAAGCAACCTCTCTCTCTCGCTCTCCCCGAGCCGCGGATTTTATCTGGTTCTTGCGCGCCGGAGTTTCTCGACCTTAAGTGATTTGTCTCTTGCGACATCTGTCGCGAGAAAGAGGGGCGCGGAAGTTGTGTTGGACAGAGACACGCGTTATTGATACGCGTGACGGGAGAGTCAATTCGTTTGTTTCTTCCTTCGTGACACGACCGAGCGCGTGTGGGATTGGTATTCGTTGCGTGGCTCGTCAAAAGAGAGGAAAGAGCCGGGATGCACCGCGGGATGAGCCAGGACGTCGGTATGCAGGCTGACTCAAATGCGCCGTCGTTCGCGAGGAGTCACCGACTTTGCGCGACGAGTTCGTGACCGCTGCTCGTAAGTTGTACAACATATAGCGACGAAACGGAGTGTGTGTGTGTGTCGCGATTTAAGGGATCGAAGCTTTGCGTGAATTATTTCAGTTTTGCCCGTCCTCAAACTCAAGCACGCGAGTCCGCCAACTTTCCCGAATTCTAATCCAGAGAGAATCGCGCGGTTTCAACTTTCCTGCAATTCCGCGACTTTATCATTCCACGGAGCGTACATACGATGGCGTGAATCGTGTCGAGTTCGGCACTCGAATTCGTTTTGCGAAACGCAGCGAAATCCGCATTTCATTACATTGTTCCACTTTAACGTCGTAGTCAGAATCAGATTATTGCTCGACGATTACGCGCGCCCCTTTGTCATAAAGTTCTTTTAAATTATTTTGCCTGTGAACTTTTTCGATCAACATCCATGTACGCGTACACAATTCAAGAAATATTGAAAATATTGCTTACAAACATTATCGTGACACTTATATGTCATTTATGTGTGTGTGTGTGTTATTTAAAATTGAAACTTCCACGACGTGGTGAGTTTTTTGTTCACTTGGTTATAAGCGTAACAGATCGACCGCCGACGGTGTGTGCGTAATGAAGACGATGAAGTTAGAATCGCCAACCTCTTTAGTCGCGGTGCATGCGAGAAAGTTCGCCACGGTTAGAGAAATTGTGACGCGACGCGGGAATATGTCGATGAATGCAGATGTTGACCGACAAAGTATGCTTCACCGCGCGCTCTAGATGCACGTGCGCATCGGTGAATAATGCAGAAAGACGAACGATATACTGTTAGACCGTAAACGGTGCTCTCTCTACGGATCAAGTGAGACATCTTAACCTTTCCTTTTCGTTCGCTCTCGCGTATTGGTAAAATATACAGTGTCTGAACAATTTTTATCAAGTCAAAGTGTGAAAATAGAAACAAAAAAGTCATTTGTCACTTTGCAAAATTTGCAGTATCGAGTAATTAATTGAGATCTAATGACACAGCTTCTTGCGATCAGCTGATTCACAATCGAAAATACGCCTACAGAATCCAGACTATTGCTCCGCAAACGCTCATTAAGTCACATGTATTAATTGATAACTATATTGCGAATTTTGCAAAATGGTGACTTCGGTTCGAATTAATCCAATCTAACATTTCTTTACACTTCAGCTTGATCAAAATCTTTCAGATACTTTGTATAAGACACACATTAGTTAATTTAGATTATTACTTCTCGTGTTGTTCTTGTTACCTCAATAAAAGAAACGATTTGAGAGTCGCGAAGAATGGCAATGCGGAGTACGTACTCGACGTTTGAATTAAGGTGCCAGGAATAATTTTCTAAATCCGCGGTAAATGGTTTTTTTTTCTTATAATTCCGTGTAGCTGCAAGATCGAAATTCCCGCTTTATCTTGGAGAAAACCACGAGTTCTCGTAAATAGTTTGCGAAAGGAGTACGTGGAAGGAACGAAATAAGATATCAAAATGTTGTTTCAACTTGAACAAAGAACACGTTCGCGTTTGACGGGTCTGGCGAAACATCCATCGATCGACAGTTGAAATCATAATTAAGCATGCGCGTTTCGACGAGCACAATGGTTCTCTTAGTAGCCGACACGCCGGTTGCGACATTTCATTGTCATTCCCGACACATTTCTCCTTTGTTCTATCCATCTCGGTATCCGTGCCTCTTCTCTCCAGCGTTTCCCAATGCGCGCGACGCGACGCGGCCCAACCCTTGATTCTTTTCGTGTCCTATCTATTCCTCTTTCGTTCTCCTCCGGTCCTTCCTCGTTCCTTTTCCTATTCGCAGGCAATAACGTAGATACAGACGATCGGGGGGTGTCGGGCGCGCCTATTTTCGACCGCGCCCTGCTGTCATCATCGCCGTCGTCGTTGTCGTGAGGTAGTGATTATCTGACAAAGGAGATTCCCGATTCCACGCTGTCGCCTAATTGAATGAGAGTCATATTCCTGGGGCGGACTGCTTCTCGCAGAATTGATTCGTGGAACGGCTTAATTTGTGCGTGCGTAGGCTACAATTTTTATCTCGCTTTTTTTTCTCTATCTCTCGCGTCCCTTTCGAAGCAACTCTCGACAACGCGTTGCGATCGGTCATCCCCTTTTGAGCGATGATCAATTTGCATATAGGTCCGCGAAGGATGCGGTTTTGGATCTCGTATCTGACTCTCTGTATAGCGAATTCAGATCCTTCCCATTAATCCGCTCGCACTCACAAACGAGATACAACGCGATGATTGCGAAGATACTTAACTCCTCGTGGAGCCGCCTCTTTGTGGAGACCGTTTCGTTCGGCATTCTATTTCCGAGAGGACCACCGGGAGAATAAACGGACCCTTGTTTAGTCTGTCATTCTGGCAACGACCGGTCGGACGATTCGTCGGACGTGTTTGCCGGTCGACGCTATTTCGAACTCCGAGGATCGTCAGGACAACAGGAATTCTATACACGACCGGCGGCGGACAACGTTCGACGCGAAATGCCGACACGTTCAGTCATCGCGACGGCGGAGAAGGGACAGCGAAATTGTCGAAAATTAATACTTCTGCGCTCGCCAGCGGAGAATAAAATTGCGGGGAAAACGCGTAACCTTTGCGAAATTACGAAGTCAGGTGTTTAGCCTCGTATCGTGAGCGCTCGCCATTATATTGTACGTCCCGACAATGTACCGACGATTTTCTCGGTTCGTAGCGCGCACACTCGCGGCCTAGGTCAATTTCGACAGACTGCGAGAAACGAATGAGAAATCATTAAATTAGCGGTAAAACGCGCGATTGTTGCAACACGTTGCGAACTACGTGTTTCCAGTTTGTGGCTGATAAAACTGCGATTTTATATCACTTACATTCTATTCTGCTATTATCGCAATTTTTTTTTCACGTATCTGCTATTATAGTTGAACTTTAGGAGTCGAGAATTAATATCAGAGTTCGTTTTTACAGGAATTTTCTGCGTTCGACGTACGTTTGTTTATTTTTGAGCGTTTTTTTTAACTGATAACGTTCGCGAAGAAAACGACGAGAATTAAGATTGATGAGCGTTATTAGTTACGAGCGTCGCTTAGAACTACGCGAGAGAATTCTTCACGCGCGAGAATGAAGCGGTTAAAAATGTTTATTGTAATTGTGGTGTGCGGCGCCACTAAAACGGCTCGCGCGTTAGACCAGGCGTATATTGTGACATTTTACATCGGCGACTTTAATGCGCGGTCGCCATCTCCGCCAAGCTGAGAGTCGGTTTCGCGCGCTTTCGCGACGTTCCGGCGCGTTAAATCGGTAAGCCACTCGGCCGATTACGAGTCGTTTATTGCATCGTCGCTCGATTAACGTATTTAATTTATCGGCCGGTTTACGTTGCGCGCGTACGCGCCTCGGTACTTTTATATCGCGCGGCGAGGATATGCTAATGCGATAGGCGTTCGCATCGAAAGAAAAGAAAACAACAAAGGAGAAAATAGAAAATTGGCGCAATCGCAAGACGTGAGTTTTACGATGTTTGCGACAGGATATATGTGTGTACGCGAACGATAGAAAACGCTATTTATCAACGTTGAAATACACATCGCTCGAAGTTGTTTTTCAGCGGCGCGGCGTTCGGCAGTGTTTGTTATAAGTGTGGACTTAGATACGCGCACAGCGTTTTCGAAGAACAACAAGACGTTCTTCTCCGACGGTGTGCATTCCGTCGGAAATGGCGACTGCTTTTTCGTGACGCGAGTCTCGCCGGCGGAAAGTTAATTTCGTTTATTGGGGAAGGAAGAGAGAGACTAGCAGAAATGGGTCCCCCCGTAACCCACTTCGCGATCGGATTTGGTTTTTCTTTGCTCTTCGGCGAAATTTTATTTCGGGCGCGTTCCGACGTTCGTTTATTGTTACCGAGAAAACGTGAACCCTCCAGAAAAACCATCGCTGGCCGAGACCAAAGGGAAGAATCGAGCGCGCGCGTTAACGTTCCAAATAAAATGTGGGCCTCCTCGACAGAGATTGCCCGAAGCAAAGACAATCGACCATTTGAATTCTTCGAATATCTACTTCTTTCAAAATGCGAACGCAGATGCGACGTAAACTTTTCGTTTGCATTGAAAAACAAACAATTTTTCATTATCATTGCCTCACTTTTTTCGACTCGATTCTCACATGTTTCGTCAAACTTATCAAAATCTCCGCGCAATAACTCGGAACTGTCTCCGATAATGATTAAAGTACTTAGCGGAGGTGTAACAGCCATTACTTACGAAAGCGGCCACCCATCTCACCGCTCGCAGCTCACGGCTTATCGCTCTCGCAGGGCGACGCGCTCGCGAAGATCTCGGACATGTGCGCGACAAGGAAGGAAAGAGGTTTCTCTCCGGCTGGACGAGGTGCCGGTGATGCTGGTGGCAATTCCGCCGTGGCAATTACCAGCGTGTCGAGCCGCGCTATCGGCGGATAACGTCGCGTCGGGCCTCGCCGACTCGTAAACACAGGGACGATAGTTCCCCGGATAGTCGCCCGATTTTGCGGAACGATAAGAGTCTCTTTAAAGGAGCGGGCGCGCGAGGGCGGTCGAACAAGAGAAGAAAAGATCGAGGACGATATATATATATAAGCGCGTGCGTGCGCGCGCGCACGCGGCGCAATCTTTAGTGCCGCGCGCTGCAGAAAACGTCATAACTCGTGTCCGCGGCGGGCGAGCCGAGCAGGGCGCGAAGTTACGACTGCGCGGCTCGGCAAGGATAACGCGGGAATATATCCGCGACGATAATTGCGAGTTCGTTGGCTGCGCTCGCTCGCTCGCCGCCTGCGAGCCGCATTCGTATACACGCTTTTTCCCTCTTCGCGGCAGATTTTTTTTCCTTTCTCTTTTTATCCTTCATTGGTGCTTTGATCGACCGGTCAGTCGATCGATCGATTCGTCTCTTCAAAGGTTATGCGAGACAAGTTGAGCAACAACGGGGGCGGGAACCTCCAGAAGCGGAACTACGTGAAAATCGGAGTTTCGCGGAAAACAATTGGGGCGAAGACATTTACATGTACTTAACATTTACATATACTTTCGCGAAGTGGAGCAGCGCTGAAAACTTTCGCTGGAAACTCCTGGCGTGAATCATGATAGAGTCGTCGACGCGCGAATGTCGACTTGATGACACGGAGATAAACGATTCAGAATAATGTCAGTTTAGTCCCGAGGGAATATTTCACCCTCGGATGAAATTCGGGCTTAGTTCGTTGTGAGTGATTTTTCGCGATCGATTCAGATATGATACATGCACCGAAGAGAAGAATCTCGTGCTCGCAGCTGCATTCGCTTACGTTCGCCTCAAGGTTGCAATAAAGTATCGACGTCGCGTCCGTATAGCGCAATACTCGCAGGCCTTTTAGCGATTTTGCAACGAAATCCGCAACGATAGATAGTTGGGCAACGCGGCCGGGGGTCTCTTGCGTAGCGGCGCCGTCTCTTCTTCGGCCTTTATAAGGCCCGTCGCGGTAATAATAGCGACGATAATGACGACCGTCGACGTTGTTTCGCTAATTTTGACGGTGGAGGCACGCCGGGCTCGCGAAAAAGTGGCACGTAAAAATTTGCCGTGAGAAACCGTAATCGCGCCATGCCCCGCCGCGTAATTTCGTAAAAACCGTTCGGTTCGGCGAAGGCGACCGCTAATTGCAGCGCTAATATTTTTTGGCCTACTGTTTCCCAAAACTCACATTGTCTCTTTCTTTTCTCGTTCTCTGTGTCGATTGTCAGCGGTGCGATCATTATTGAAAAACCGCAGCGTGGATTATCCCCCGCAATAATGCTTCACGGCCAATTAAAATGCGCTGTTGGATACTGATATACTGCAAATTAACCGACCCCGCGTTGCCGCTTAATCAGCATATTTATTGCTGCCACGCAATGAGAATCGTACGCGGGCGCAGATGCGATACGACGCAACCTCAATGTTGCAAGTAGTGCCCGAGCCTCATTCGCGATGCCTTTAATCCTCTCGAGGGGGGCAGGATGACTCGGATACCGGGTCGTATAATGGGAAATCACCGGTGGCGAGTAACTCGGTTATAAGTCATGTTGCTCCACTCTCCTGTTCCTATAAACGCGCGCATAATATACAGCGCCTACGGAATTTAAACTTCCTCGCTTCTTCGTCGCGCGCTCTCTCGCCGAGAGAGACTTTCCGTTGCCGGGATATCGATCCTCTTTTTCCCCCTTTTCTTCCTCGTGTTCCTAATTTATGTGCCACAATGTGCGCTCAATAAACGAGCGCGTTCATGGTGACGACATTCCGTGCCGAAAATGATTTTCTTTCTCGATACACGTCCCGGCTAAGATAAATGTTTTTTTCTTTCAAACCGTAATTAATTTCAAGAGAAGGGAGCGCAGACTGATAATAACACATATGTGATTTGTCTTTAATTGATTATATTCTCTTGCACACAACATATAATAATGCGCTAATTATAAATGGACTAGATCTGACGAGTCGATATTTCGCGCGTACTGCGTAGTACTCGGCACATCATCATTTCCTTATTTTTACCGCCCAAGGTTAATTGTGATCGGCGTTAATTTACGGCATACGTAACGCGCCTCGGCCGCGTAATTGGTAGACGCATAAATTGTCCCGCGATAAACATTTTCGCGAAGAACTGGTAAGATAAGATCGCGCGCCGGGCGAGAGACCGCGAGGGCATTAGCACCTCGTTGCGGGGAGTAGAGGGAGGGGGAAAGGGTTTCGATCCTTCTCTATATCCTCCGTCTTTATTTTTACGGGCCGATACTAATTGCGAGCGGCGTTAATTTACAGCGTAGGTGTCACGGTTCGTGAGATGTATATTCCAATAAATCGTTTCACAATGCGGAGCGGAGCGCGCGCTGGCGTCTAGCCCAAGCTCGACTTTTTCTCTCACCGCCGCGGCATAGTCCGCGATATTAATTGTGAGCGCCTGTTGATTTATACAAGCGTCCGCAAGCCCCGCGCTGAGCGGGATGAAATACACGCTGCGGATAAGCGTATGCGAGATCGCGAGATGAGGACGTAAAGACAAAGACCGAGCGAGGCGCTCTGTACGTGTGCTCGATAATATGGTAATCATATTCCGATTTCACAGGTGCATCCGAAGGTCAGAGAGCGATTAATCGCGCTTACGCTTTCTGACGCATCACTCGACTTAACGTAAATCGCGCGTGTCTGTTATTTATCCACATTAAAAAAATTTTTTTTTTAATAGAAAATTGTAGATCCGAACGCGCGAAGAGTTATTTTATGTTATAAGGGTGGTAAGAGGGGAAAAAAATCTCGCTCGCGGAAGATAATAGACGAGAGAAGTGGTTTTGCATTTTTATTGTATAATTTCATTGCCGGAGATACGATATCGAGCAAGGTCTGAAATTTAAAGCGAAACGCTTTGCGCGCGGACGCGATAGAAACGCTGCGAAATGCGCATTTAAAGACTCGAACAAATTGCGACTCGGCACTGCCGCGTGTCCGCCTTCTTATATATGTGTATACTAATATGCGAACATGTTCGCCGTCTCGTGATCTCACATGGAAGGCGAGTCTACGCGTACTTATGTACAACTGTGCCGAGTTCCGTACAGTTAAGTATGACTGCTACGTGCTAGTAGGCTACCGCATATGTCCTGGTCGGGGAACGACACATAAGCGGGATTCTAAGTCGCTTTTTCGTCTCTTTTTCTAGAGTAATAAATAACACGGCCGTTAACAAGTAAAATATTTCAAATATTTCAGTTTTCTGCAACTTGTATAACTAGATCTAAAAAAAAGTTTTAATTCTTAAAGGGCTATCGTAGGTGAAATTTCACCCCATGCGAATTTCGTTTTAATGTTATTAAAAAACGTAATTACTGGCAACGTTAATTTTATGGGTGTTTATTCACACGATCAGAGTTTTTTGGATTCAAACAAAAATATATACTGGGGTGAAATTTCATCCACGATAGCATTAACGTGATAGCTGTTAAGGGTTAAATAACAAAAATCGTAACTTAATTGTGGAGTGATTTTCTCAAATAAAAAATTCGAGAAACCTCTGATAAACAAAAAAAAAAGTGATAAGTCTATAATCACTAACTATCCAAAACCATCTGGTGTGTATCTCGTTCTGTACGATGTCAGTGATCCTCAAGTCGGACGCTTCGATCACTGTATTTTCCGCAATTACCATTGCCCGCGGGTCCTCGCCGGGACAAGTAGATGGTAGACAAACGATTTTATACGCCGCTACTTAGCCGCTATCGTTCGGCCCCGCAAAAAATCATCGGGATCCGGGAATGTGTTAGCGGCGGAGAGGGTGAGGAGCGGTGATTGAGAAACTCTGAGCGACGCGCGCGCGACGAGAGGGTTCGCCCGCGGGCTCGATACCGGATTATCCGAGTAGAAAATGTAATGGAACGAGTAAAGTTTGCGTTCACGCATCGTTGGTCCCGCGTCTCTAGGCGGGGGAGTCGCTCGTGTAAAAACCGTCGTCGTCGGCGCGGTGCGAACACCACCAACGCTAGATTAGGTAACTGAAACGCGTATCGACGCGTATGTTAGCTCTCGAGCTACCTACGTGGGTGTAGACCGAACACAGTGCGTTCGCCACGCGGTACGGATAAACGCGACCGATAACGCGGGGCCGACTCGCTGAGCACGCTCGATCCAGATTCCACGAGCCAGTCCTAGTTTCCTAGAGAGAGACTCGGACGTAACAATCGCGCGCGCTGTAACAATCGTATCGGCGTTTTTCCTGTAGCGTTCGCGACGATTTTTCCCATTCCCATCTCTTAACGCTACACTTCCTTCTGTTTTGTTTCGTATCGAGAAACAATAACAAAAGAGAGAGCGACCTTATAAAAACAACAGTCTATTCAAGGTTCGATGTAATGAAGTCTACTTTCTACGATAATGTTAGATAATTTAGATAAGTTTTTGCGCGCGATATAGTTCTTCTAGTTTTTACACACGAGTGCGCGTTGCGAGACGAGCGGAAGTGTGTGACTTGTGTCGTGACAAATCGCGCGATTTCGTGCGCAAATCGAATCGTTAGATGTCGAGAGAGAGAGAGAGAAAGGTTTTTTGAAACGGCGCGGCTTAAAATTATTTTACGTCGCCTTGCGTGAACGAACAGTTTAACAATCCCCCTAGGGCGCAAGCGAAACGTGGTTGGTTTCGACGATTGATCATCGTGGCCAACGAGTCGCCGCCGTCGGATAAATTAAAGTATAACAGGTAAACAGGTCGTTAAGGGAACTCTCGTCGAGACGAGATGGCGGTATCGCGTTATCGCCAAACCGAGCGAGAATCACATCTCCCGACGATTCTCGGTCTTTAAGCGAGTCCCGCGAGGTCGCCCGATGGCGTCGTGCATATGATGCGCTTATTTATGTTCCCCCGATCCAACTCAATCCGGAAACTGCCAGTGGGATCGTCTCCGCGATCAATCTTTGTCAAAAGCGTGCCGGGAATGCGGGAGGGACGATAACGTGCAAGAACGCGCGCGGAAATTTTTTCTGTGCACGCGAATTCTGCCCACAGCCAGCATCCACGTTCCCTGTAGAAAATGTGGCACGCAATAGGTGAACAGGAATGTTTACACGAATTAACTCGCGGAAAAAAAAAAAAAAAAAGAAAATACCGACGCGGAGAACGTAGCCGGAACAAATCTAAGATTAATTAGGTTGAACGTAACAAGCGGAAAATATTTGAATATTTTGCAACGGCGTAACGAGCTCTGCGTATATAATATCTTGCACATACTTTATCTAATTGTACCATCGTGCAAGAACGCGCTGATTGACTTGCCTCGCGTTTTCGTGTATAAAGATTGATGGAGATTCAAACGTCTCTTATATACGCGTATTCGATTTGAAAATGTGGCACACGTAACAGTAAGAAATTCCTCACGTATATATATAGGAAACGAGGACATCGTGTGCTATATATGTTGATCAATTTCAAATTATCACCTTGCGTTCTTTTCTTGTTTTTCAGAATCTGACGAAATTCTGGACAGGTCACGAAGACAGACAGAGAGAGGTAGCGACAGTATATCGGTGAGTCTCGAATCTTTCTATCTTCTACCGAGTCATCTATTATCTTCTCGATCCTTTGATTTTTTTGTTAGACTCCTCGGTCGTTCCGAACACGCGATAACCGCTTATTATTCCGTCTTAAAATCGCTGATCTTTCGCGCACAGTTTTTCGTATTTGGATACACAATTAAATAAAATGTGCCTCAAAGAACACAACAGTTATTTGTGTGCAATGTATCTTTAAGGAGCACATTATTATCGACAAAAATAACATTGAGAACCTTGCGCCTTCGCGGTTTAAAATTTTATTTCTTGGTTATTATGTCATTATTAATCCTAATTCTGTGTAAACGTTTTTTTTATCAAATACTTAAGAAACGATAGGTTAAAGTTATTACGGCATATACGGAGAGAAAGAGAGAGAAAGAGAGTAGGAGGGGAAGGCCCCCGTTACTTCCGGAATTAATGAATTGTGAAAAATTTCCGATCGAGTGACGTTTCCTCTCTTTAAAGGCGAGCGAGGGCGATTTATAAAGTCGTTATCGGGAAAGGTGGACGAGCGATCAGACTCTCGTTCGTTGTTGTTGATTAAAGCAAATTGAAATACGATGCGGCGTATGAAGTTACATCGATATTATTGTTTAATTTGTATTATTAACAACAATTCTTCTTTTCGCTCATATTTTGTCGTTATAACGAGCGTCAATTTTAAGCGGCAGACAAAAAGAGAATTTCTTCTCGTAAACATGAATCTTTTCGTCGATTTACACCGTCATAAATTGAACTTAACGTCAAATGATAAAATCTGATCGTATCTTGCACAAATGCGCGTCTCCGGAGTGTAATATCGAAAAAAGTAAGAAAGTCGACAATCCACTTTGGCGAATTTTTAATGTCATTCGTGCGATCATCGTAACCTTCGTCCGTGGCCTTCTTTCAAACCCGACAAGGTCTACTATACGATCTTGTCGATAACGCACGTATTCTCGTATATTCGGTCCACGGTATTTGCATGTATCGCTGACGAGAAAGCGACACACAAGGCGAACATCTTGCTAATGAATTTTATTGCGTTTGTAAAAAATAACAGGAAAATTACGCTTATAAAAGTCATTCGAACGTTCCCGTTCGCGAACGATTGCATGCGAATTGATGATACTGTGTCGTCGGGTCGGGTTTGTCGATTTCCGGAACTCTTCTTGCGCGCGAAAACAGTACGGTCAGAAAGAGAGAGAGACGGGCGTGGACTACGAGCGTTGAAAATCGCGGCTGACCCGTGTGCCAGATGTTTTTTTCCTCGCGACGCCGCGCGCGCCTCCTCTTCGGGGCCAGGCATCGCCGACTCTCTGTTTCCCGTCGACTGTACCGGCGGCCATGCATCGCCGATGAGAATATGACCCCGGCACGTATAGCTCGGGCCCTCTCCGAGTAAACTACATAGGCGTTTGCGCGCGCGTCTCTCCTCTTCTCGAGGAGCAGAGAAGTCGGTGTGTGGTGGTCGTCGTGCGAGTCGGTGTCGTCGTCGGCGCGGTGCGCCTTCGTGTGGCGTAGGTGATGGCGGTGCTTTGCCACGGTGATGGTGGGAGTACCGCAAGGGTCAATCCACGGTCCACCATTATATTCCTTCGGCGAAGAAGAAGTCGTGGCACACGGGGGCCCCTCGGAGCGGGTTCACAGCCGCAACGACGACGACGACAACGACGACGATGACGACGACGGGGACATTCGAACGTTTAATGGCCGGAATTTGTCTGGCCGGCAGGTACACTGACAGCTAGAGTGGGTAGAGTTAGTGACTCGCGTTTGGATCGGTTAGAGAGGAAGACAAGAGGAGGTTACATATATAGCCGAGAGATAGAGTGGAGAGTACGAGAGATAGGTACAACACACAGGCGAGACACACGTAAGTTATCACCACGGTGTGACATGCGCGTGTTGTACGCGGATCGATAGATTCTATTTCCAGATTTGTACGTATGATAAGGCAGAGCTGGTGTAATTTTTTACGCTTTGAGAGATGTCTTTGATGTTCATTGCCCTTTTCACTCCTCTTGTTTTCTAAGTTGTTTATTTCTATCTTGAGCGCACGACATTCGCGAGGAGTGTCTAGCTCGTAACTAGCTCGAGATCGATTTTATTTAGAATCTTCAAGAAAGTTGTACAAATGCATTACCTAATTGTTGCAAGAAAATGAGTCGACAAACGTTGAAGCCTCTTCCTGTATTATCACATCGCGATCGTTACTCGAGCCGTTTCACGTTACAATCTGTATTCATCGCCTCATCTACACAGTTAGGATTTTAATTATCTAATTAGCGAGATTGTTAATGACGAAGCGATCGGTAGTTCGCGACCGCTCGCGCGTATATGTGTGTGTGTGCATCGTGCGTGTGTATCGAGCGGGATCGCCGCGCCACGCCGTCCTCCAAATGCAACTTTGACCTTTAAAGAGGGGCGGAATGTATCGTTCGCAAAAATATCGCCACGAAGAAATGACTCTATCGTAATTAAACCATTGACGTTGGAGGTACCGTAAGGGTCAATTCACGGTCGAACATCATATTCTTCGGGTATAAGGAGCGTGGCTTCAAGGTGCGGGTTCGGTACAACCGCAGCACACAACGTTCGACGCTTAATGGTCGGAATTTGTCTGAATGGCAGGTAACACTGACAGGCACTCGGTTTAAACTCGGTGAGTGGAAGGATAGACCGCGGCTACAGAATCCCGCGGTATCCAGAAGGTTCTCCGGTAATTCAAGGCTCGGCCGGGTCACCGATTAACGTATCGATCATTAGACGATGCCGATCGAGGCGACTTTTTCCCGCGACCCAGCCAGCTGCCAGCGATCGCTTTAAAGTTCAAATTGAAGCCTAAATAACGAGATGTTTGCCGTATCTCTCTTTCTCTCTTTCGCTTTTATCTTTAACCGTTACGTGCAGCGAAGGTAAACGATGATGCGGGAGTTAGTGAAATTTACTATAATGGACGCATTTAAACCGATAGCTTTTTCGTGAAAAATTTTAAACTATTGCGTTTCTTTAGGAATTTATTTTTCACTTTAATTTTACTTCACTTTAATTGTTTTTAATAAGAAATTTTTTATCTTACTAAATGATAAGACGATGTGTTTTACTAATTGCTATGCGGTTTACGTTCGCACGGACAGTGTCGAGAACAGTAGAGCTTTAATAACTGGGATTTGTCCGAACGAGGTAGGTAGGAACGAGTTGGGGAAGTAAACAGGAAGTTAGAAAACTTGTTGAAGGAAACTAGCGAGACGCGCGTAGAATCACCGAGTAGCCGGTAGTTCCTCTGAAAGTTGTTATTTTCAGTTTCACCGACCATTAATGGCTGTCTCTGATTGTCGAACGATATTAACCGACTGGTTCGACTGTTTTCCGGGCGACGAGAGAGCGGCACGAATCGACAAATCGATTTGTGTCATGAAAGCTATTCCGCATCCGATAAAATGCGCGAACAAATTGATCTCTCGAAATAATTCTATCGCAAATGTCGATCACCAAATTAAGAAATCTGCGTGAAACACATTTTTTTGAACGCTTTAATTTTTAAATTTAAGTTTTTCCTCTTTTAAATCTTGTCTTTTTTAATTCTTGCCAATTTTTATTTATCTTAAATTTTTTTTTAATGAGTGAATTGTGCTCAAATTACACTATTGTGCTATATAAATAAACCGACCAACTCGCATAACGGAAATGTCAGATGCAAAGATCCCGTGACAAATTTCATTCACGGCTTTGCATCAGTTGGCGATTCTTCCGCCTGTCTGCAATCAGGAAAAGACGAGCTCTCGAACGAGGTGTACATACGTCTGTTGACCGATCGGCACAATCGGCGTGCCGGTTGTGCGCGATGCCTTTTTCGGCGAACTGTGAATGTAGCCTGAGGTCTCTGAGCCATTCCCCTTTCCACGTCGTTGTCGTCGTTGGCCGGTTCGCCCGGGGTCACCGACGAGAGGTCACGTCGCTCGCATGGCATCAGTGACTTTTTCATTTTTACCCCCTACCAGCTTCTTCTTCCTTCTGCTGTCCCTCTCCTTCTCGATAGCCGCGCAGGACACGTGCGCGAAAAGGCTAATGCCTTGTTCGAAGAAAGAACTTGATTCGCGCGTTTGCGGCAATTCTTTGATTTTTTTTTTTTTTTTTAATCAGATAAAAGAGTTATATTTTTCTCATTGTCGATTTATTATAAAATCAAATTTCGCAGAAACGAGAAAAACTAAATTTTTATGTCATTAAAGATGCGCGTTTTTCAGATTTCGCGGTGTTTAAAATCTCGTTAACCAAAGCGGTTTCTCGGCGGCTGCAACTCGGAACTTGTGAGCAAGTTATTTTTATTGTAGCCTCGTGTGTATTTAATTCCCCTTGATTAGGAGATAAATATTTCAAAGTTGAACTATGCGGAAACACGAAGTCGCGGTGAAAAAGCCCGCGCTTCTTGGCGGACAGAGATACGCTTGTGTGAAATTGTCAAGATTCCACGTGTATCTTTGAAAAGATAAATTTATTTCGTGACCGGTAGGTCTCGCTGCATCTTATTCACCGCGCGAGTGCATGTGAATCATATGGATCTATGTGAGGCGAATGCGTCGTTTAGCAAGTAGAGTGCGCGAACCCGCGTTTGCTCACCGAGGCACGGTGCGTGTGTCGCGCAAAACATTGCGACGGACGTGCTTTTTACGTGCAAGGAATATATTTTATATGTCTCAAGACGTTTCCTCTCGGTTCGGTATAATTTTTAACGAAACTCAACGACATCTATAAGAGCGCAATTACGAAAGTTACATATTCCGAGTCCGTGTAAGACGCGTGTCGATCGATCCGCAGATACGGAATGAATCTCTTTCCGCGAACGTTCCCAACGCTCGTCAGTGGTCAAAGGTGTACCCGTATAAAACCGATAAAAATACTCGGGCAATATATTCGCGCGGTGTTGCGATAGACGGGCGAGCGACCACGGACACGCGAAGAATTACCGCATACCTGGTACTCCGAGCGTCACTGACGCGAAAGGATAAATACCCTCGATTAGCGATTTATTTGAATTCTCGATGCGCACGCCTCTCGTCCGGGTTCTGCGATGTATGCCGATTGCTCGCGCCTGTTCGCGCGAGTGCGGAGTCTCTCTCTCTCTCTTTCTTTTGCTCTCTCCTCTCCATCCTCTCTTCGTCTCTTCTCCACGGCATCCACCGCCCACCTTATCTCCCGTTGCGCTCGTTCTCTCTTTCTCGCTCTTTTCTACTTTCTTTTCTTATATGTACATATGTAATATCTCTTTCTCTCTATCTCGTCGCTGTGCGCGCCAGACGGATCCTCGCAGGAGCGCGCGGTATGCCAAGCACTGCGAGGCGCGATTACCTGCGACGTGGATTGTCAAAACCTCGGAGAGGCACCCGGCGAGACGGTGTTGTACCGTTAACCAGGCGTTCGCCTATCGAATATTCGACCTACGACCTGGCGACGCTCCCGCGCGCCAGCCAGTCGTCGGCGTGAACGCGGAAATGCACGTATGCGCGCGCGCGCGCGCACACGCCGACATCAAGGCTGAGCCTCGGCTGACCTTACGCGGAGTAGTACGTTTGTCCTTACGTCGGGACGACTTCCAGGACGTTTGTCCGTTAGAGAGCCGCGCGCGCTTTCGACTCGCGAGCGAGCCGCTTTTTTATCACCGTTTGATACGCGCCACTGGTCGATGACCCATCTCTTTCTCTCTCTCTCTCTCTTTCTCTGTCTTTTCTCCTTCTTGCCGCGCCTGATGGACGACGAATAATTACGTAATGTCATTTTCGCGTGACGCGTAATGAAGTAGGATTAATGGAAAGTAGGAAAATATGCGATATTTACCGGTGTTATAATTGATTGTCGTAGTTTAATGATTTTATGTGATACCCGCGGTAATAGTAGGAATTTTTCCGTTTCTCGACAAATCCTGTGAAATCGAGCCTGCATTTATTAACCGTTCGTGGAATGACAGATCTCTCACGCAAAAGTTTCAACCGGTGTCTCTAGTAGAAATGTAGTTTTTTAAAACGTTCAGGAAGAGTTCATTGCACTCGGTTTTGCGAGTTTTCGACTTCAGTGACAGTTACAGATTTAGCGTGGAGATTATATTTTGGATCTTGTGGATAAAAATCGGTTTTTGTTAATAAAAGTGTGTAACAAAAAATATTTTTTGTACAAGAAAATCGTTTTAACACTTTGCTGGAATCGGCAATTAGAAACAAAAAGAAGATCGATATATCGATATGCGATATATATCGAAGTGCGATATATATCGAAGTGCGATATATATCGATATGCGATATTATGATGTTTGCATAGACAAATCTTATTCCTGCTCAGCTGTATGTCTTTAAAAATATTATTTCTATTAGAAACAGTAGACGTGCATTATATTTTCCAACAGACGTATTGATAAAACATATAACGTGTGATAATTTCGCGAGATGGACGTTCGATCGGGTGTGACACGATCGTGCGTGTTCCGCGAGGTCGCTTTTATTGCGCATCCCATCGAGTTTACGTAAAGCGAACGAAACGAAACGATAAGAAATCCTCGTTGTTTTCCTCGACCGACGACGAGAACCACGAAGCGTATCGTGCGATTTAATGAAAACGAGACAAACGCTCCTTAGAAGTAACATTGTCGCCACGCTCGGATGAAGATTTGATAGACCTACTTCGGTGCGATGAACTTGACCTGGTATTTCGAGCGTCTCTCGTATACCTTCAAGTGTCCGACTACCTTTGACCCAAAAAAAAAAAAAAAATTACTCGAAAGATCTTCAGCAAAACAATTTTCCGCAAATGTTCGAAAAAGTGGATTGAAAACGTGTGCGGCAAACGTGCAGCCGGGTGCAGCTCATTGACATTTAACTTTCGAAATTGAACAGAGTGGCGGCGAGATGCGGCCTCTCGTATACCGTGTGGCAAAATACCAACCGGCAGATAGAGCTAACATTTAAATGCCAGTACGGCTGCTGCTCCGAGCGAGACACGCGACTATATGTATAGGCGGAGATGCGACCAGATTTTCCGCGATAATATCTTTATGGAAATCAATGTGTTTTTCTCGAGTATGCGCGAGAAATCTATTGGCGAGCGTACGTGGCAATTATCAACATCAGAAAAATATCAGAAGAAAAGCAAGAAAGCACTGACTTGGAATGATAAAGGTCGTAATTGTTGTTTTCATTTCTAATTTATTTGATCACGGCGCCGCCGCCGCGCTCGTATCAAGATCCACGCTTTTAAAATACCTCGTCAGTTTTCTTCCTGCTATATTACAAACGGCTATTATTGCCTTCGCGGCTACTGTGTTCCACCGCATCGTGAAACGGCGGTGATTATATACGAACGGGTGTCTGTGTGTATCAAGATACACATCACGATATTTATGACGATCCCGCATGTAAACCGTTCAGCAATTTATGTCGAGATAAATATTGCAAGTCGCTCTCCGCGACCTTCCCTCTCGCCGACATTTCTGTGTGAAAATTACTTCGACTTCGTGTTAACCACACACGCCTTTTGCTAGAATTTATCGCCGAGAACCCGTGTGAGAAGTGTCACGCGATGCGATTTTCGATCTAAACGCGATTTCCAGCGTCTTAATAACGAGCCGCGTCGTCGCGCGCGCATGTAACTCTCCGGAGAAAGTTACAGTTAGCTCCTTCGAAGCGCGCGCTATCAGTAGCCGAAGGATTTAACGCCGTTATTTTATCGATGTCGCGATCACGGTGGTCATTATATTCGCGTTGTAAAACAAAACTTATATATACATATGACTTTAATTAAAGAAAATAATTGTTTAATTTATATAAATTAAAATGTCACCTCAGAAGAGAAATACGACGCGGTACGTGTTAATACACTCGACTGGTGGAATATACATATAACACACGCGCGCGAGTGCGTGTCTGTAATGAAATGCGTATAATATCGCGAATTTCCCCTCGTAGACGAACGACTAGAGAAAATCGGGGAAGATGTGTACCGGCGAGAGATCTCAAGACTTTAATCCGTCGATACGTAATGGGATATAATGCGAAATTAGCCGTTCTCGTCGTTTGTACAGTTACGCATTACGCTAACAAGACTTACTTCCGATTGTAGGCGAAGGGGAGCCTCTATTGTTTCACCGCGAGCCAGTAGCGCACTTCTCGGTAGTCCCGGACTCTCCGGCGCTATATTTCTATACGATATCCATTTATCTATCTATTCAGCCGCTCCGTATAACGCACGATAGATTCCACGTAATCTCGCCGATACAATAGCGCTCGAAAGCCCGAGCGCGAGATGTATCGCGTGTAAGGCGTGTAACGCCTCGCGATCGTTAGTTTTTTTTTCTTCGTTTATTTTTTTTTTTTTTATCACCTGACGCGGCGTTCGCGACGCTTCCGACTTTCGTTCGATAAACGCAATTAGCTTCTCTCCCAGTGTGACGAATCGGCTTTTAATTTCCGATTTCACGAACATCATTTAAGAAGGATTGAACGTTATTTAATCGACGATATAGAATTTTTTTCGTCAAAGTTTGCGCGTTGGGATAAAACCGCGCGCGGCGTCGAGACATACGAGTTTAATCTAATCTCGAAGAGAGTCGTATATAACGTTTACATGCGCTGAAGCAACGATCTCTCGCTATTGTACTCCCGACGCAGTTGCGAGATAAAAGTATCTGCGTGAATCATCTAGCAGACGGCGGCGTTTCCGTCCGCGGTGCGTTCGCGTTTAGCGCAGTTAAAATTCGGTTTAGCGCAATTAGCGGGGTTAAACGGTCGATACGCAATCTCGAGCGCAATTTGCAGCGGAAGAGAATTAAGATTCGCCGTGAGGAATCGGAGAAAGAGGCGAAAGAAAAAGAGATTTGCATTAATAAAAAAAAAAATAATAATAAAGAGAACAAGTGTTTAAAAAACATTTCTCAACATCTTAAAGTATTCTCGATAAATCGAAGCACCAATGATAAATGTCACAAAGAAAACGAATTGGCATAAATGCCCGCTGTCTCCTCCCCCGGCGGGAAAGCCGGCAGATGTTTGACGAATTAGCCGATGTCTATCTAAAAATCCGCGTTGTAAGGTAAATCAAGGGTACGTGCAGTATGACTGTACTTATTGCCCATAAGTACAGCCCAGTCTGCCGGTGCGGCGCCTATCATACGTGAAGCCGACGCGTGTTGGTCGCTTCGCGGCAGAAGCGGGAGGAAGCTTCTTCATCACTAACGTGTGTACGCGTTCGAGCGAGCGTCGAGTCTGTCTGTCTTTCTCTCTCTCTTTCTCTCCAGGCCTGTTTGTCTGGCGAGGAGGTTACTACAGATGCTAACGGTAGCTTCGACGGGGTTTTAGTATGCGCGATCTGTAGCCCCGACAGGAAACAGAATCCCTTCCATTACGCCGGAGAGGAGTCGCGGCGAGGAGCGCAAACGGCTACTCGGCATTGTTACGCGATAGCTCCTCTCTTATCGTCTCCCCTAGAATGCCCTTTGCCGGCGCTGCGGGGAGAGGGAAAAGGTGGTACCCTTCGGCACCTTAAAAGGTCACCGTGTGACGGCGAGCGTTTCAGCGGCGCGTCGATGCAGCGCTCCGACCGACGACGTGTACGTGCCTGCCTCCTCTTTCACCTCCTGTCTCTCGCCTTTGCATCGCTTCTATGAGTCTCTTCCCACACGCTCGGTGTGTACGGTTACTCGTCCCGCGATTACGTAAGACATTTTCGGTAATATTCCTTTGATCCCCCGAGTTCACACACGTGTCCGGTCCCGCGCGCCTTCCACGCAAGCTTAAATATATGCTTCAACTTTCCCAAATTCTTCGAACAGTTCGAACACTTAATTTTAGACCCGAAGTTGTATACATACTGGAATAATAAAGGAGAAGACGATTGTAACCTGAATTTAAAGGTGCGAACTGTTGTAGCATTCCGTTAGAAAGTCCGTGTGTGTATAGTCGTGATTATCCATCCAGTGTGTCCATAAGAATCTCGCGGCGTGTTGCGCGAGAAACCGTACCGCTACGTCGTCGAATGACACACAACTACACACAACGCCACTCCCTGCTTCTTCCTCACGCGGTTGCGCTTCTTTTTCGATCCTCCCCGGGTAATACGCGATGATACAGCTCTCCTCTCTTCGCGGCGTGTTGCGCTACCATTAGCCGCACGCACACACGATGATCGCGCGCGCGCGCGAAACTCTCTCGACGAACGCGCGCCACCCCGCCGGTGCCGCGCGTTAAAACCACACCGGTAGTCCGAATATATATCGTTCATATATTGCATATTTGCTCTGAGTAATGAACGTTTGATTGCCTCTGTTAATTATCGTCAGGGGAACGTAATCATTACCCGGCGTGAGTAACGGGACACGTCAATGGTCCCTCGCGTCAAGAAGATTGCCTCTCGTCGTTGAGGGCATTTAACCCGACAACTTGCTTGGTCTTTAACGTTTTGCAGATCAATAGCTTGTAATTATTAGCTATTTGCGCCTGCCGCATTCCGCGTGGAAATAAAGTGTGTCATATGTTTTCTTATATCTCCTCGTCGTTTTTAGTCTTGCACTAATTACCGACATTTTCACGCTAGGTCTTGTGTTTACGAAGTCCTCGAATCGTTATGTAATACACGACGCGAATACGCGCTCTCGCGTATGCAACATCGTCGTCGTCTAGAACGAGAAAGAAGACGTGTTGAGAACATTTGTCCGACAAGTATTATTAAACTGCCGGTTCGCTTAAATATTTCCTCAATTGTGTCGTTATCGGAACGACGTATCGAAGGTCTCGTGTATGATCTCGGGAACGGAGGACTGAATTATCTCGAGCGATCTTCACGCCGATGGCGCCACGGCGGTCGTCCGCGGGAAAAAAAAACTAATAGCACAGGCCGACGGCGCTCTCCGGGCTAAGATTCCCGGGGAACGATGCAAAACAGTATCTTTCCGACTAATTAAATTACTCGTCGTGAAATCAGCGAGCGAGCGAAATAAGCCGCACGTTACGCCGCTCGGAAAACCGAAGTTCGTGCGACGAGAAGAGCCAAGGATCTGACAACTTTTTGCGTCGGGGACGACGCGATAAGTTGTCGAATTAACATTCGTTCGGATGACAGCGATAACGACTCCACATGTCCAGCCGCGCGCAAATCGCGCTAATGATCCGCGGGCGGTGACAAGTTCGCGCTGCGAGACGTAAATTTTTTTCGACGATCGCTCCGCGCAATCGCCGCCCCGAGCGTCTCGCTCGTATAAAACACACCCACGCTCGTATTCTCGCGCGGTTTTCGATGCGCCGCCGCAACGAGCGAAAGAGCGAAGAGACGTAAATAAACGACAGCGGGTGATCGTTTCTAACGTTAACTATGAAAATTCAGTTGTGCACGTGCAGTTCTCGCGTCGTAACGGCCGCACGTCCTCCTCGCCGAATCGTTCGCTTAATTGACATTAGAAATTGTCTGTTGTTTCTGCCAGTTTCTCTTTTTTTTTTTCTATGAGAAACTGAAACAATTGTAACAACGTCGACCGTTTCATGTAACATCGGTGTGTCTCGTACATGTCGTCGGAACAGCTAGGTTTTGTTGTAGCAATTAACGCGTAAACTCTTGTTTCTTTATCTAGAAACCAATATTGACACACCCGGGTTGATGTGCTCGAACAAGATAAGCCTGACGGATTCACCAGGTGAAAGTCCAGTTGCGCTAATGAATCTTAGACACTGTTCGTTACTGTTGTTTGCTCTATGTCTATACTTTTAGTCGATGGAGTAAGTATCAAATATTTGAGTTGTATTGTTGATAATCCTATAACGAAGCAAACGCGCACTATTTGATCACATTTAAACGTCGGACGACAGACACACGATGGTTTATGAAGTTTTTTTATTTCCGGATCGGATGTGTTGCGTTGAAAAATTTTACAAAAATCTCTTTTACACAGAAATGGAAAGATATTTTTAATTATTGTTATATAACGCAATCGTCACACCTTTATTAATCCGTTAATTGCATTATGTGAGCGGTACAAGTTAATGATCAAGATTTTCCCTCTTTACATCGTGTAAAATTATAGTAGCAGCCTCTCGGTACGGCGAACACGCCGACCGAGCGGATTTCGCTCGCTCGCTCGCTCGGCCGGCCGACAATCATTCGGCTAATTAAGCGGAAAGAGTTTCCGTCCTCGCGTGCGTACGTGCGTGCTCCGGAATCCTGTTTTCTCCCGTTCATGGCTATCGTTAATTGCCGGCGGAAAGTCTCTCGGTGCGAATTTGCGAGCGAGAGCGCGCGGATCCCCGCGCGGCGGAGATCAGATCGACGACAGCGGCGAGGGAAGAAGGTAGGGATGGAGGGAGGGAGGCATGTCGGCGGCGACGCGAGAGTATCGCTAATTCAAAGATACTTCCGCGTGAGAAGAGAGGCTCCTCTCTCGTGAGGCTCTTCTCCTTTTTTTGCGAGCGCAACTCGCGCTGCCGGCTAAGCTCACGACGATACGTTTCCTCGTATTTACGTACGTACTGCGATTCGGTACGGTACGGTACGCGGCGGGAAACCTGCGTTCGCATGAGACGGTAGCCTGCCTTCGCGATTTCTTGTTTCTAAGCTGTGTATAAACGAACGACGTCGGACGATAGCTAATTGGCGCGAGTGCGAAGCAACGAGAGAACTACTCGACGTTTTATCGCGACCGTATCAGAAATCTTTATCAATACAAGTCGGTCCTCGCGGACACTTGGCGCACTTATGAGCGTGGCGACGCAAATAGCTTGTCGGTTACATTTACATATATATTTTCACGGTACTTTTGTGAATTGGATATTTCCTCCGATCGTGTATCTTATCGCGTATCATCGTCCCTTCGCTGTACTCGCTTTAATACGTGATTTAGTACGAATTTATTAAGTTAACCTACCTGCGAAGATATGTTTTTAATATTCAAAGCCACCGCTTTTATCGGTAAATCCACTACTAACAGAAGAGAAATGTCGCAACCAGGACTTCTCCGCGATTCTTCTCTCCCCGTTCATCTGAGAGCCGCTCTTAATATTCTCCCTCCTCTCCCGCAACGTCTCCTGTCTCGTTTCACGATGCGACATTTGCAAACCGATTGCGGCAACGACAAGTGCGAGACGAAGATAAAATGGTCCATGATGAGCGACAGAGAGAGATAGATAGATCGATAGAGAGAGAGAGAGAGAAAGAAAGAGAGAACGACGAGGTGGCGGCAACGGACGAGGAGGAGGATAGTCCTGCGAGTGAGACTAGCTTTCTCCACAATGCAATTGCCTGCACGCGCACAAGTCACACCGCAAAGAGTACGGACTCTCGCGGAGTCTATTGTCCTCGTTGCGCGCCCGTCTCCCTTGTAGTTTAGTGGGTTAGGCCACGAAGGAGATTTTCTTACAGACGCGAAAGAGAAAGAAAGAGAGAGAGAGACGGCGCGTTAGATAATCGCTCGCGTCATAACGTCGCAAGTTTTGTCGCGAAATACGGCGCGCGAGAATAGTATAATGGGAGGAAAGATTGCACGCTCGCGGTGTATTATCTCGTGTCTCGGTCATTACGGTGCGAGTCTTGCAAAATAATAATTATATCGGATAAACATCACGAGACGACGGTAGATATTGTATGTGTGTTTTGTTTTTATTTTATTTTGTTTTTGTTTTCGCGTGTCTCATGGCTCGGTATTCACAATCTCTCGCGTTGCAGTCTGTATATTAACTCGCCCCTGTCGTTTCGAACTTGCGTTTGTGTACGACGGAAACCCGGGACGCGTTTTTCCACGCGTGGCGCATGTATATATATATATATATATATATACATATATATATATGTATATATATGTATATACATATATGCCCCGCGGTGCGTCGAGAGTTTGACGCACTTTCAGGGCCGATGCGTTTTCGCACCGCGCGAGGCGGCTTTACGAATGCGCGCACCGTGCGTGCAGTAAAAGTCCTGCGAGTATATAGCGCAACGGGGGGTCAAGAGCGTTGCATCCTTTCCTGGAGATATAATAGGGAAAAGCCGGAGGGGAATGCCAGAAATAGGACTTGGAAACAAGCCAAGAATTACTTTCGCGCAGCATTAACTTCAGCGTAATTGTTGCTTGTAATTTTTCGCCTTTTTTATACAGTCCCTCGCATAAAGAAGAAACAATATCGATGTTGTCGCGAAGCGAATGTGTGAATTAAAACAAAATATTTATAAATGTTTTCTTCACAAAGAGAACGAGAGCGTACGCTCACCGCGCGCAGAGAGAGGGACGGCATTTGAATCGGCGAATCTAACGACCAAATCTCAACGCCGGTGTAAGATGCAAAGTAGTCGAGCGCGAGCGCTGAAGCGAGCGATGGAAGCAACTTCTTCCCCGAATACGAATTTCACGATGCGTGGCGACCAAGGTGGAGGTCGGGTGGGTGCTCTCTGGCGCATCTTCTCCTCGTCCTGCGCGCGCGCTCGCGTCCTTCCTCCACGCTCTTCTTCCACGCTCCATTCTGCCGCCCTTGCTCTCCACGCGGGAGTGCGTGAAGCAGAACGAAAGGAGGGTACGGATTGTCTCGCCTTTGGACTCGTTGTTCTTTCCTCTTGGCCTGTGTGTCTCGAACGAAATATATTCAGTTTTTTCGCACGACAGCGAAAATCTTGCATGCGGGCAAAAACGCGCGGACAAAGCAACCGAATAAAACATTGGTCTAAAGAATTTGACGATTTATTTTATGATGTGAATGTGTTTGTTTTACGAATACATTGGATTACTGTTATATTGCTAATTTTCTGATTTCTGAATGTCATAATTCAAACTCCGCGCTATTGAGACTCCCGTTGAACTTTCGCTTGATCGATAACGGAACGCATTCACTAGTTTTTTTTTTCTTGAAAGAGCTAAGCCTTTCGTTTTTTTTTCTGAACAATTTCCTTTAGACATTCGTCAAGAAGACTGTCAAAAACCACAATGACTACGCGCAAAACGATGCGCGCCTCGTCCCAATTAAAGTCGCGGCGCGCCACTTTCTGCAAAATTAATGATCTGCTCTTTCGAGCAAATTTCTGCAACCGCAAGAAAAAGTACAAGCTCTTTAACGGCACTTTCGCCGCGGCTAAACTTCATTAAACGGTCGGTTTTCACTCTTCTGTGATACCCCGATGTGATCATTCTCGCAAAAAAAAAAAAAGGCCACGATTGCTCAACACTTTCCAGATTTAATTATGAAAACACGAGTGACACGGTAACGCGCGCGCGCGTATACCGCGCGTGTAACCTATAATAATACGTTTGTTCAATTATTGTTCGACTTTTATTCCCGTTACATATTTCAATGATAAATTCTAATGGACAGCGCGTGTAACGCATGTCAGTCGCTCGATTGCGAAACGTCTATAATTGACTCACAGATAATACATACCTTATTATCTGCTTCATACTTTTGCACAATTGACCTACAAATGAAACTTTCGTGCCGTTTGTTATGTCGAATAAATCTTCGAGCTATTTATTGATTTTTTTTTTAATATACAATCTGTTAAATACGATATGCTCCTGATACAGATATGTTAAGATTAACCCTTTGTGTGGACCGACTCTCGGAAATGTCCTCTAGTTGGACTGACTGGATCTGTGAGACCCACGCGACTTTGAGATTGAACATCTTCGGGAGATCCATGTCAGTCCACAAAGGGTTAAATAGAAGATAACATTGTACCATTAGCACGGCGACTTCTTCTTAGAAATTTCCGGTATTTTTCTACGTAAACTATTTTTATAAGATAAAATAGGAACTTTCGCTTTTTTTTTTTATATATATTTTCACTTCCGGAGAGGAAAGTTACGCGATGGAGTCGAATGTCGAGCGTGACAGGGGGGGAAAGAAAGAAGCGTCGTCACGGAATGATCTCGAGCAGAGCGTGCGTGAGTTAAGATCGCGCATACTGTTAATAAATAATGCGGGTAATGAGCGTTCGGGTTTGTGTTGAAGAGGTAGCCGGTAAATGCGGCGGAACGGAGAAAGCCGCGTTATTTACGCCCGCCGGCGGCCGTTGACAAGTTTAAAAAGCCGCGAGAAGTAATAACCGAGGTGTCCGCGGATTAAAAGGCGTGACACTGCTAGTTCCAGCGATCACTCTTCCTCGCAACGATGTAATTAAATCCCGCAACGTACGTATGTACATACGTTTGTCTACGCTTTACGACCGGGCCCGCCCCGCGCGTCCCAACTCGCCTCCTCGCCCTCGGCTCGCGTTGCCGGGTTGCGTCATACGTGTATAATGTTATGCTAACACGAATCGGACCGGCGACAATTGAGCCCCCCGAAAAAAAAAAACCACCGAGGCTCCGTGGTGACTGAACGTTTGAGACCTTGACGTGCGAATTCACATGGTCACTCGTAACGGGACTTTTCGCAAACCTAAACCGCAATTCCTCGACGTTTTCGTGGATTTAGCCTTGAGGGCACAATATAAGCGTTGTAAAGAGAAGAAAAAAAAAGGGAGAGATAGAGAGAAGACTATATTGGCCGTCGCAGAGTCTGAACGACGCTTGTCTCGAAATTAACACCGGCAATTAAAGCGTAGGTTGTACAACAACCAGTGTAACCAACTAATTTAAGACTCTTGCTTGTTGTATCTTTCAACGTGTGTTCTGTACGCCGTAGAGAACAGAAAAAAAAAAAAAAGAAATAATAGTGCGAATGCGTGTGCGTTGACGAAGACGAATCACTTGAAGTTTTACATTTCGAAATTACAGCCCTTTGCTTTCCTCGGGAAGCAATCTGCAGAGAAATCTCGCGGGTGAAAAAACGAGAAGGCGCGCGACAGCTTCCTCGTTAGCGAATCGCGACTTAATGTCTCACTCGACGAGCGAAATTGATAGCGACGCAATTAGAAGCGTAAATTGTGCGTCTGCTCGTCGTTGCTCGCGCGCGCGGCCTATCTGTCCATAAAATGACAATGTACTCCAAGATGCGAGAAAGAGGAAAAAAAGAGGGAGAGAGAGAGAGAGAGAGACAGAACCGTGTGGTAGTAGTTACGTACACGGTAAAACGTTTAGATCCGCGCCGTGAGATAACTTAACCTTCGTCGTAGCTTACCGAGCGCGTCGCCGGTCTCGGGCTCTTCTGTCTTTCTCTCTCTCTTTCACCCGCGGCTATATTCCCGATCTACGTACGCCCGCGTACGGATGTGGCTTATACGCGCCGTGCGCTCTCGTCCCTCTGCGTGCGTACACGCACCGGAATACGCATCGCGAAACATTGTTCCCGCGCCGAGCGAGGCGCGGCGATGAGTTTGCCGCCGGGTAAAATACTTGCTCGGACGGAAATGCGATGGGGATAAGTTATCTTATCTCTCGCCTGGATGTACTCGCAGTTTCGATAAAGAAAACTAAAAACTCCGCTCCGTACATTTTAAAGATATATAGGGAGATACGTAATTAACGCGCGCGACAGTTAATTACTTGACAAGAGCAAAACAAAATTGATTTTTGAAATTTCTCGCGCTTTTTGTATCTTTCCGCGGTAAGATCGTCCGATCGTGCCGACGACGGACGCGGCCGGCGTATCGACGAATGTTGCACGACGAGACCTGAAAAATGATCGCCGGTTTAACGACTCATTTCCCTTCTCGCCGCGATAAAACGGCTCGCTTTCATCGGGCATGTACCTCACGTGCAACGTCCTCGGCGCCCGTCGTTTCCTGTTTCCTTCCTTATCTCCGCCTGCAGAAACAGGAAAATCCACGAAAGCCCATACGTTATCTGCCACGTACGGTCAGGGTTCGCACACCGTACGAACCCACGAGAGAGACGGATATCAGCTGCAATGCACGCCGCCGCCGTCGCCGCCGCCGCCAACAACAACAACACACAGGCCGTGCCACAAACAGCCCGTTGCGGAAACGCCGAATGAATTATTTCGCAGCTGCGCACGATCGCCAGAATTATTTCGCTCGCGGAGATACATTGTTTTAGACAGGCGTATCCTTTAGAGAGAGAAAAAGAGATAGATAGATAGATAGGAGAGAGAGAAAGACGGAGAAAGAGAAAAACCTAAATAAAATTCATGAGGGAAACTAATCTCCAAATCGAGATTTTCGAATATCTCACCACTAAGCTGCCAGATTGAAATTTTCATGAAGTAAAATTGCATTTCAAATTAAAACAAATGTTGTTTTTTTTTTTTCTATTTGTATACTCGTCGCGGAAAAACGCACGCCGAATCGCATTGAAAGTCAAATATAGCGCACGTCTATTGTCTATCCGCTGAATCACTTTGTATGCATTGAACTCGCGCGGAGGTCTACTCGGGAGGAGGATATTACACCGCCGGGGGCAACGCGTTTCCAAGAGTTTAACGTATATAACGGCGAGACCGACTGTCATGATATTCTCATGATATTCTCATCGACTTATCGACTCTCTTCATCTCTCGCGCGATTATAAAGTAGCTGCTCCATATAACGCTACGTAATGGGTTAATCAAGTTTTGCTCAGAGGCCTTGCTTCCGACTGATGTACGATGTCATTACGCTCATAAATCTTTAAGTTCTTCGCGCGAAGAAAAGGAGGAGGAAGAAGACGCAGCAAAGAGGAGAGACGCAACAGAGAGAGAGAGAAAGAGGAGCGAAGAAAAGTGTGACGAAAACAATGTTTTCCATCATCGCGCTATGCGCGATGAATTTTAACAAAGCGCGTGCGAGTTAATGTGCGACGAAACGCGCGAATGTAGAAAAGAAGAACTCGCGTGCATGTCGCGCGGTCGCGCCAATGCAACGGCCAGACTGATGGCACGGCAGTGCGTTTACGTGCTAGATATGACACCAGATCCGGTCGTGCTCGTCCTGTAAACTAGGAAATTATTCAAATTAGCCGTACAGGATTCAGAGGAGTCCGAGGATGCGAAGGTCGCGCCGCGCACGACTCTGCGCTCTTCCCACGGCTTCTGTTTTCGCGATGCAACGCGCGCATCTGCCGGCGCGACGATTTTCCTCCCGCCCGCCACGCGAGACGTGTTTTCCGCGGGAAAAAAGTGCGACGCGCCGTCGTCGCCACGCGACGAATGCGAAATGCAATCGGCGTGCGAATGGGATTGCGTGAGTCGCATCGGCCTCGCCGATAATTTTCTTTCTTGCGGACGATTACTTTCAAGAGTTCAATTCTCGGTAGAGAGTTACGTGCGTTACCCAGGCACGTAACATTTATTCACGCTTATTTATTATGTGGAAACGCGAATAAACAATTAAGTATCAGGTTTGGGGAGATAGAATTTACGATTATTATCGGTTATTGCGAACTGTTGCTAAACTTTTATACCCGCGCATTACTTGGCAGATGTCGCAAGCGAAACATGACACACCGGCGACGATGATGAAAAATGATCGTTGCGCAATGTTTATCTCTAATTTTTCAAGAATGCCGTTAATCGCAAAAGCGGATAGACTCGTTACAAGCATGAAATTACTCCCGGCCATACGCGCATATATAAATACATCAGAGCCGCGCGTTATTATCGTAATTTCCGTCGCGCGCTTTATGCGTCGGGTGTCTATTTGTTTTTCGTCGCGTTTGCGTTCTGCGAATTAACGGCAATAAATCCGCGCCAAAAATAAGAAAGATTTCGACTCGCAGAGATAATCGATTAATCGATGTAGTCACGCGCGTGAATATCCTCAGTCGCGTCTCATATGTGATATCGCATAACGTGCTTTTCTTTCTGTTGCAGGAACAAGAGTCACCGGGTGCTGCCCAAAGTCAACAAGTGAGTATAGACCGGTATATCGTAAGCATATATACCTCTCATATTTGCGCATATTATAATTACAAACTCGCGAGCGGAGAGCGATCTCGCGGTTAATGCTCGTTTCACGTGAGATTTATGCTTCTCTCGTTCGGCTTCGCACGCGTACATACATACGTGTGCTATGTGCGCACGCGTAAAATCACGCGCGCGCGCGCGCGTGTACACATGTGCGAGAAGCGATCGAGGGGTGACTCTTAATTAGATTTTAAAACGCGCGCGGTGAAACGGGACGAAAACACTGAAATTACACATCTCCGTGGCGTAAAAAGCCGCGAAGGGCGAAACGGAAAGGCGATTAATTGATTCCCCCTGGCGAAGTGAAGTGCAAACAAACGCACGGCGAAATGAAACTCCGAGTTTGCGTATATACCGACGGTATGTAATGCGCGGTTTCCGGTGATTTTTCCGCCGCGACGACGCACACATCGCACTTACGACGATTAGGGATTTCATCGGTAATTGGGACAAATGGAGGACCTGGCAAATTGAAGTAGCGGAGAATTCTGTACGCAAGAGAGATATCACGTACAAGTTACAAGTGGGATGCTAATCACGACGTATATAGGAACGGAACGCTCCCTTGGTAGTCACGCAATCTCGTATGACGAAGAAGGCAGCGAAGTTAAGAGACAAAAATGGCGCGACAGCAGCGAGATTTAGAGCGAGAGAGGATTCAGATTGCTTCGAATAATTTATTCTAGTTATTTATCGAGTAACGTTTTTAGTGCGCGCGCGACATAATTTCTTTTAACGATAAAGTCTAATTGACGCTAAAAACGACGATTCGTTCTCGCAGCGATCATTAAAAGAAGGCCGACGCAATATCTTTGCCGTAATTAAGACGTCGGCGTTTTCAACCCTACGCGAGTGGGTAACAAAACGTACATATTGCAGCGTAGCAGAAAACATAGAAAAGAGATTAGAATAGAGAACAGAAGCCGGCGGTCTTCAAAGGGCCTGACATAATTGAGAGATCACGCCAATTAGGCGCGCCTTTAACGGTTTTAGCTGCCAGGCGGAAGTCGGCGCGTCCCCGGGCTCCGTATTTGCATTCTGATTATAAGCCTGCACAAAGCTAAAGCGTCGCGCGGCATCGTCGTACCTCGTTATGTCCTCCTCCTCCTCCTCCTCCTCCCGTCCGCCCGCTGTAATATACCTCGTTGAACTCGTTACAATGTCGTCGCTGCGGCAGTAAATGGGGAAAAACACAAATGGATTACAATCCAAGCTGGAAGAGAAATCGTCGTCTCATTTTGCGAACGTGATGCGCCGCCGTGGTGCTTTTTTGCCGCTGTGTGATTTCATTGATTTCCGAGCCTCGCCTTCTTCTCGTCTATCCCGCCGGTCTGCATTTCCATTTTGATTATAAACGAGCGCGATTGCGCGCGCGGCGTTGGCGTGTTCGAGGGACGGGAGGGTGGAAGAGAAGGAGGAGGCCTATCCGAGACGTAAATGCAACACGCCCTTCGCTATCGCTTCTCGTTTCACGAGACGTTTAACGCGACGACGCGGAGATCCTGTTAATTCTCAATAGCGCGTGTAAAAAGTCGAGAAAAATCATCGCAATCCCGCGGAAGATCGAGTGTCGCAGAATTCCGTGTGTATTTCATGTACAGTTTTTTTTTTTAAATACGTGAAATGTACCTTAAAAAACTTTTTTAAAAAATAGACAAAAACGAAAACAGCCGGATGTTGGTGTTTCGCGCAAAAGTTATTCTGTATCTTCAAACACTAAGTTAGACGTTCCGACTTTGAGCATATAATTCTATCATATTTGGTTATCAAAAATAAATAAATAAATTCATTAACAGTAAATTGTAAATTCGGCAGTATTTGCAGAGATATTCCACTTAAAAACAAAACACATATCAAAACAAAAATATAAATGGAGTAGCGGGGTTACATTCCGGAGTCTAGTCTTACGAGCGCGCGCCTCACAATAACGCTCATTCAGATACGCGACGTTAACATGACAAGTAAAAAATCGCAACATTATGCGAGTCACGAAAGGCTAACTTGGTAAAGAGCGTGCAAACTTCAGGAGGTATAGATGCTGGGACACGGGTGCCACGGCACTTAAGTAGCCGTACATTCTTTCGGTGTGAAAAGAAAGATATGAGTATACGTGATGACTAAGAGAACATAGTTTTGTCAAACGTATGTGTAGTTTTTGCCAATTCCGTCACATAGTTTTATCGAATTTCAAAAGTATGTATCTGTACTAGCACATTCGTTTTTTGTACATATTTATACGCATATATTATAATATATAGAATATAATATATTGTATATATTTTTTTTTGCGCACCGTTACGCGATAAAAGAAAGTATTATTCGGTATTGAACATCAACGCGTCGACTTCGTCGCGCATATTAAAAGCAGCAAAGGAGGCATTGAACCTGTCATTATGCGGTAATACCGGTGGCGCTGCATTGCTGAGAGCGCAATTATTAATAAACTCGAGTCACATGTGCGACATCACAACTCACCACGGATCAGAGAATTCCCGCGAGATTCCAGTTTTCTCGCATTCCAGCTTATTTCCACGAGTACAAAACAAACTCACGCGAAGAGAGAAATATATGTAACACATATATGTAATTTTCTGTGAAACTTCTCAAACGTGACGTTTAAAAATCTTAAATCGCGAATACATTACATATAGCGCGTTTTGATATACTGGTTCGCAGAAAACGATGCGATCGTAAAATAATTAACGGAACGCCATAAATCTTGCCATCAGGCGCTGCTTGCGCGCGCGCGCGCGCTGCAGAGCTCGTCCTGTACTTTTCTATATTTTATTATTCGATCCGTACGACGACGCGTCCACCGCCATAACTCAAACATATCGAGGCGTGTGTAGCCAACATTATAAGGCATGACGAAGAGGAGGGTTAAAAGGAGCGGACGTCGTCGTGAAATAATATTAATTACCGGTCGACGCGCGTTATACGGCGAGCCGAGGCGAGTTGGCCGCGCGCGTTCTCTTCCTCGGAGAGATTCCGGTCCCCATCTAAAGTAGAGAGTAGTATCCTCCCGTCCACAGGATCCGCATTTCCATTCCGATTACAAGCTGCTAGGAACGTACAATGTTGTACTCTCGCTATTACTCAGGTACCCTCGTATTATTGCTTCTGATGAGCGGGTCCTTTTTCCGTCCTCTCTTTCTCTTTCTTTCCCTTTCTCTGTTTCTCTCCCTTTTTCTCGCCGTCCTTCTTTCTCACGTTCTTCCCTCTCTCGGAACGTCTCTCGTTGTTTCTGATTTCTTCACGGGATTCCTGCGGTTCTACCGCGAACCGCGCGGAAAAAGGCAGGATGCGCGCAGGATATTTCGACCTTGCGCGATTCCCGTATGAGCCATACGTGTGGCTCTCGTACTTTTTTTATTTTTTTTTTTTTATTTTTTTATTATCTCCTTCTTTCTCCCCGTAGTAGTGTAGGATGACTCTGACGAGCCGCTCGCGGACCGAGGCCACGGTTGAATTTTCTCATGGCACGCAAGCCGTGGAACGAGCATCCTCGTTAGACTAACGCGAGGGAATACAACACTTTGAATACTTTGGTAGGTCTTTCGAATTGATGACTTCATCGACCGCACGGGGGTCAGCGTTACGTCTCGATTATGATAATCATCTCTCGCACAGCGCAAAAACAACAGATCTTTTCCGTTTTTTCGTTTTCCATTTTTTTTTTTTACAATAGAGACATTACTGTTCGTACATTACCCTTTTTTAATTTCCATAAGTAAATTGTTATACGTCCCTTGGCTTAACTGTATATGTAGGCTTAAATGTACATACATTTAAACGGTGTTTTATTTGCGCTTTAGAAAGAAAGATCGATTTATTTGATATATTTTCGATAAACATGCACGGTGATCATATTTCGCCCGTTAAAATACATTAAAGTCATTATCTTTGATCGTGCCTGAAGGCTCGTACTCGAATTTCACGAGCTTCCTGTCTTACCTCTCTCGCAGATGCGGGGAAGAATTGCTTCCCTTATAATTACATCGGCGACAGCAGGTCGGTTCACTATATACTTCGTGGTTTTAAGGTCGTTCTACATTGATTGCAAGCAATACTGCGTAAGATCGTCACAGTACTGCAGAAATCGCAAGATTTTCCAAAATTCAAAGTTCGCGTCTCTGCGATTTTGCCAGTAAGCGTCGAGTTCTTTACTGTCATAGTAAAATTATAAAATATTACTTGTGAATTATCAAAGACGTCAAAAAAAAAAAAACTCGTCGCTGCTCTTAGCTGATTGGCTGTAACTTGCGAATGTAGACACTCAAATCGCACACTTCTTGCGACAATGCGATTCATCTTTTGCGATCAATGTAAAACGACCTTTACACACTCGTACGCAAATCCCTCTTTTGATGTACCGGCCTCGGCTGAATTCACGCGATCGAGCGCGCAGCGTGCACATACACGCGTTCGTGTTTGCACACATCCGTTTTGCGTTTTACATTGTGAAAACGTGTGTTCGTCCGATGCCGCACGCGCATCGCGTTTGTACATGTACCGCGTCGGCTTAGCGGACCGCGAGCGTATCGGTCGTTGTTACGTTGGTCCCGCACGGGGCTTTATAATGAGTCGATCTTCGTTTGCACAAACGGCCAGCTGACGCAAGATGAGGGGCTCTTCTCTCTCTTTCTCTCTTTCTCTCGAAGCGATCAGTCGGTTGGTTGGTTGGTTGGTCGGTCGGTCGGGCGCCGCGGCCTTTTACTCTTATTACTATGTGTTACGAGTCCGGTATTTCTTAATCAAGATAATTATTCTCGTAACGTCAAGGTGTCATGTTGAGAAGCTCTGTTGTCTCTCGTTGTTAAACGATGAGGCTCGCGTGCGCGCGCGCTCGATGTTTCTTCCCGCAGGAAGAATATTACCGTCGGGTGTGCTTATTCGAGCGAAATTTCACTTCGAGACTGGTCTCGTTGATTCGTTTCCTTTCGAGTCTTTCCGTCGTCGTGGATCCTTAAGATCCGCGACGAGACGAAAACGAGCAGCAAGAGAGCAACTTGGAACGGGGTTGCTGCGCCGACGGAAAAAAGTCGCCAAAGGTGAATTGATCGCTCTTCGCTTCGGAATGAGCACCGTGTTGCTCACAAGAGAAGCAAGGTCTGTGTGCGCGCGTCTCGCATTCGATGATTCGGAGAATCTTTCCGGCAAGCGTTTAAAAGTGGTTCCCGACCAACAAAAGCTCCTCGTATTTGCATAAATCAGAGAGCGAGCGTTTTAAAAGGATCGGACGTGTCTAAATATTATTTCAGATGATTTTTTGTAGAATCGGTGAGAGAGAGATTGAACATTTTAATCAGTCACGTCTGAAAACTGTTCGTAAAAAGCCTCTTTCAGTTTCGCGAACGAATACATGCGCGAATAATCCGCTTTTCTTTTGTGGAGCGAATGACGATTATAAATTCGAAATATCCGCGTATCTGGAATTCTATTTGCTTTTTCACACGTTTTCGTCGTTTTGTCTCGCGCGGCTATTTCAGAAGAAAAAATCGCCGTGCGTGCGGAACGCGACGAAAGAATTTTCCGAGCGCTTCCGTGAGTGCGTACATACAAATGCACATTAAATTGCGCGTTCCTATAAAATGTGCACTAAATGAAAAATTACGCTCTCGTGATTTCTGTCGTTCGCAACATGAAAATGACGTATTATTATAAATGATACACGTGATGACTATGTTTTCGAGAGTCCGCTCTTGTACCATACGCGAATAAAAAATAATATCAACCGAAGAGCAGAGGATATGGGAGGAACAAAAAAAAAAAAAAAATCCGCGACTCACATGGAATGCATTATGCTTCTCGTTCTTCTTCCCCTACCTACGAGATGAACGAGTACTTCGTTAGATTTAGGGCCAACGCCCAGGATCCTCCTCTCCTCTCGTCGCCCTTTTTTTTTCTTCATACGTGGACACGAGATGGCCCCGCTATGCTGAAGCCCAGCGAGTAGCTCTGGTGGTTTAGCACAGACGGCGCTTGGGCTCTTGCCATAGGCGTGGCGAAAAAATTTAGGTATACCGAGAGCTTGAATATTTTGCTGCGCGTCGCGTCGCCAGTTTGTTTGTAAATTCCAAATTGATACAAAGAGAGAGAGAGAGTAAAGTAACGTCTCGCCGAAGAGTTTATTTTCGCAATATATCGCGCGATTGATTCGAGGAAAAAGAGAAAGGATATGGAAAAAGATGAAAACGAATATGGTAGAAGAAGCGAACGTCTATCGCTGGCTTTCGCATTTTCGCGTTGCATTAGCCGATCTGCATCGAGGATCCCATCAAGAGATCGGCCCCGAGAGTACCGTCTTTCTTGGCCTCTCGACACGATCCCTGACCCTTTCGCAATAACCAGGATGCATCGCACGCAACGGCAGTGCTTCGAAACGATCCGCGACTGCAGGCTCCGCGAGCGCGCGCGCGGCGTTACCAGTACTTGTACTTATACTTGTACCCACGCCGATACCAGTACCGGCACTCTATCATTGCTACTTTTTCGTTGCCGCACTTTACTTCGCGTTCGCGGCTCCGTGTGCTACCACGTATACTCTCGGTGCTCACGCTCGTGAGAGAGAAGACGCACGGCGGTGCAGTTCGGGATGTATAATTCGGTTCTTACGGAGCGGAGATTAATCGATATGTAAAGTAGGATAGTTTAAATAAGAAGCGTATCAGAGGGATAAATCTCTCGTCTCATTCATAAGCAATTGGTTTTGTTAATCGGTGGAATTATAAACAATGTTGCGAGAATGGGACGAGAAAGCTCAAAGCGTGTGTTCGTGTCCAGATTTTTTTTTTTTTTTTTATCGTGCGCTGATCAATAGAGATATTCAATTCGATGTCGGGAATTACAAGACGGGAACGTGTCAGGCTACTGCCGCGAGACGCTCTCGCGCGCGTACATTTTACTTGCACTCCGTATTCCCACATGTATATAACTCGTTGCCTCGTGAATATATTGAATTTCAACCTCTCTCGGAATCAGCGGCATTACACATTCTAGAACCCATCCGAAGGCTAACCTCTTGCTCGCAGAAAATCCGAGATTGCTGTTCTTTTCTATTAAATACATTTCGCTACGAGGATTCCACTTTCGAACGTACTTTGCGCGGTGCGCGGAATCGCGCTGGGCCCTTTTTATTATTCATGTGGCGTGCATTCGCGATGATAGCTTCGTGCGCGAACCCTTCTGGTTCGCTTCTGCACCGACTTCATCGGTGACCGCGCGAGGGATTGCTTTAATGCCACATTTGTAAATTCGTAAAGAAGTAATTTACAATTACTACAATGGTATTGTATTAATTTAAATTTTTCTCAAGATCTCGTATAACATTTAGACATTATTAAAATGTTGTGTTGGTTTATCGATTAAAGAATTTCAAGTTTCTTAAGTAACTTGCGACTTTTGAAAAAATTATTATTATTACATGAGATATTTAAGTTTTTTATCGATTGACACTATTCATATCGCAGTTATGAGCGAGTGAGTGAATTATTTATTTGCAGTTTGCTTGGAGAGATACATGAAATTTATATATACGAGCAACAAATGCAATTAGCAAACTGATTAGTGGACTATTAATGAGATGTCGTATCGTTGAGATGAAACCGTGTATTTCGGGCAAGCTCAAACGGGCAGAAAGTCAGTAGCGATTTTCGCACCGATCAATTCGCAATTCGCACGAGTCAAAGGTATATACACCCATATACTTTCCGACCACCCTACGCCAATGGCAGGCGTGAAGGGAAGGCACGAAGCACGAAAAAGAGTTTGCCATCGGGCTCGAACACTTTCCAGCGCGCCGCTCCGGAGTTCCACGACCGCGTTTCGGGACAACAGCACGTCGGTACCCAACCGTGGGGCCTCCCCGTCCTTGGTCCGTGTCAGTGGCATAGACCATACAGGGCCCGTTCAAGGTCGAAGCGAACGCGCACGAGCGCCGGCGGAGGCGCACGACGGGTCCCGAGTCCGGTCGACAGTACCCTCCACGGCCGGGGCCTAATAACTGGCGGGGGCAGGATGGGAGCGGGTCGGGGGAGGACGGCGGGAACCGACGAGAGACGACCGGGTAGAAGGGAGATGATGCCCGCGACCGAGGTGATCGAGGGTCTTCTCCGAGTGTCATCCTATACCCGTAGGCCTGCCACGTCGTTTCTCCGCGTCTTAACGCACATTAATACGCGTTATGTGTACACTGGGACGACACCCGTCTTCGTCGCGGTTTACGCTGTCCGTTCTCTTCTGTGGTCCCTCTCTTCTTTCTCTCCTCCGTCATGTCTCTTCTCCGATGCCGCTCTCGCCTCTCTCTCACTCTTTCTCGCACTTTGTTCTGTTTTTCGTCCTAAATATTTCTGCCTGACTCTTCAAGCGGCTCCTCTTTCGTTCCTTCCAATATTTTTAGCAAACGACCTCACTCGAAGACGACCCGCACCGTAATATCTCACGTAGACTTCTTTTAAAATTCTTTCGAAAGTATTATTACGACTTAATGACAGGAAATATTATGTAGCTCCGTGTAATTCATTCACGAGATTCACGCTGAACCGCTATCAAAAAAACAAAAAAAAAATATATATATATAATGTTCTCGGAGAAGTATTATATACCTACCTGGTTTTCTTCCTATGCTAATTGATGATTCATACGTCCGAGACCAGTCAAGGAACCTGCCGTTTGAAATGCAAATTCATGGACCAGTTTCACGAACTTTGCTCACTTCTAGCAGATTTCTAAAAACACCCACAGTCACGCGTAAATGTAATCCATTTGCCTCGTCATTGTCGACTTTCTTAATGGAAATCTATTCAAATTATGCATGCCATTAAAATGACTTTTTGCAAGAAAAAATTTACTCTTGATCGCAGGATATTTGAGATTTTTACATTTTAAATCTGACATTTTCAAACTTATTTATTCGGCACGTGTGTCCTCAAAAAGAGAAAAAAAAATGAAATCAACGCGCGTAAAAATATTATCGTCGCGGTAAAAAAAAATTCCATTCCGGCATAAAATTCGAAATCTGTCGTTTAGAACGGAGATTCACGGATTTACGCCTTTTAATTGTGAGACGCAATTCTGAAGCGTGCACAATTATTTATCCGCAGCGGTATTTCAGTGGCACAGACACGTCACCGCGATGGCACGAAAAGTAGTTCGTGTGAAAAAGCTCTAATGCCATCCTCTCTCCGTGACCAAATGAAGGCAGCGCGCGACTTACATTGCGGGACAGTCCGATTGGCAGCCACTGACGATGAGTGACGCTGTCACGTTCTGCTCGTTCCGCATAACGGGCCGGAGCGGCTAAACGAGCGTTCTGTGACCCATCGAGAGAGGCAGGTCGGCGATATTAATTGTAAATCGAGCACGAGATGCACAAATTCGATTTCTGATCACGCGATCTCCCTCGCGTTATGCACGACAGCAAATTGTCGGCACAACATCGACCTGTGCCTTCGTACATTCAGTCAAACTTTTTCTACATTCTTTTTGCGAACATTTTTCAAAGTGGATTTTGCGAACAGTTTACGTACATTTTTTTGTGACAATATGTTTATTAATTTAAAACATTTTTGTACACTAAAGAAATAGATTACTCGATAAATCGTATAAGTAACGTTGAAAATGCCGGCATGACACTTCAGGTTTCTGCGCGGCCACCGGAAATGGCGATCGATACGTCCCCCCGTTGAAACACACAGCTACACGCCCACTAGCCAGGCTATTACCGAAGGGAACCGTTCGAATTCCTACGTAAATTAACGAATGTCACGTCGTAATAGCCTAGCGCTGCCTGATTTTCCTGGCCGCGGTGAGCTCGTTTCTCGCTTCTTCGCTCTCCGGGAGGAGAGTCCCTAACAATCAATCTTTCAAAGCGTATCACGTTTCCCGTCTTATCTCGTTAATTAGGCGGAAACTTCGAACGGTACTTCGAACGGCGTTTCGCGCGAGCAGAAAAATATAAGTATTTGTTCTCGTCGAAACGTTAATACCCGTTTATGGAACGCGATTTACTTTTGTGTTACAAAACGAGAAAGACGTCTCTCGACGGAAAGGTCGACAAGCCAGATGCTACCGGTGTTAATTATAGTAATCGAGAAATATATCCGTTGTGTAAACTCTTCTCTTTCATTCGCGAAAAGATCGACGTGTCGTCGCCGAAATTTTACGGCACCGCAACGTCGTCATCGCGACGTTGTGTGTGTGTGTGTGTGTGTGTAGCGCCACGCGGCGTAGTTGTGTTTTGAATCTTTCCGCGGCATTAATATTAATTAGAATTAGCGAATTAATAAGAACGTGGCGGTTACGTTTCGTGTGAACGTGACCCTCAACACACAACCGCGATATTCTACGTCGTACACTTACGGTTTAACGCGCGAGGATACGTTGTGTAATGTATCGTCTTCGTGCATACACATGCGAAACACTCGCGCACATCCAGAGAGAGAGAAAGGGAGATAGAGGAGGCCGGTCTGGCGTCTGAAATGATTGCGGAATTTTCTAAGCCCGCGATTGCGGTGGCGGAGAAGACTCGCCAAGAAAGAAGAAGCCCCTTCGAGGGATCGACGCATGACGCGAATAAGCAACTGCCTCGGGAGAAAAGGTGAAAGGGGATGGAGAGTGAAAAGAGAGCCGCGCGGAGAGATACACGCGAGAATCGCTACCGAGTTCAGACACACCATATTGCGCCGCTAAGTCGCGATGTAACCGCGATGTCGCTCGTCGACCAATCGATGCGCGTTAGTCGGCATTTTGTGCCGCTTCGAAGAATCCCGAAGAAACGTGTTGCAAATTTAATAGCGGGAGATTATACACATACACACACACACACACATATATATATATATATATATAGTGTCAGTTAGAAACTTACAATTTTCTATTTCGTTTTCCTAATAGCGCACGAGCTGAATTTGTTCCGCTCGAATGAAAACACAACCATTTTGTTGAGCATGCTTGAGATGTTCGAGAAATACGGTGGACAATCGGTCTGCGGTATCGCGAGAGTACTAACCGCCAGCGGTAGCCAGCCGGGAAAGGATCATCATCGATTTTATAGAATACCCGTAGAATTCGCCGGGGACTCCATTACCGTTACATTCGCGACATATCTTCCAGGAAATAAGGACTTTCCTCCGCGTCGGCAGCATGCGATCGTCCTTCCGATTATTCGCGAACGGTCGGTAATGATCGTTGTGCATTCAAATTATTCTCGCGTGACCGTTAAGTCTTCTCATTTCAATAATGGTACATAAGAATTTTTTTTTTCTACAGTTTAATTAAAATTTACATTTTAATTAAAATCGAGTCTATCGGAATTTCGCTTCGGAGTTTTAACGATCACATGGTTGCGAATCGGGTTTTATTTTGTCGGTTGTTTCTTTTTCTTTTTTTTTTTTTACACGAGAATCTGCGACCTTTAACAAACCTCGTACGAGCGCGTGTTAACTAGTAACAAAATTCTCAAATTATTTTAATGCAAAATTTTAATAAACCTTTGAAGTGCTTAATTAGGGGAAGGGAATTGCGAACACAACGCGGTGTGCTTCGCGAGCGGGAGGCCACGGAATTCTGCGTGACTCAGCGCTAAAGCACTAATTAGATGATTGGTTCCAACGGTAAAATAAGCGCGGAACAATTTAGCGACTTTCCCAGAAGAAAAAAAAAATTCCTAAATGAAGCGCACACGCAACGGCCTTGCCAAGATCGCGGTCCGCGATACGCACGCGGTACGAACCATTACGTTCGTGCTTGTTCGCGAGGTCGCTTGTGCGGATGATGGTAATGCCGCGTTACATTAGATGATGCCTCGCGTACTTACGTGTATAACTTTTATTATTCGACAAAGCCTCCGTGTCTCGCGCGGAAGTGTGAATAGCCACGCGAGGCGCCGCGAGTGATTCAGAACAAATCAGATGTGCCGCGAGTGTGAGTATGTAAACGTAAAGAAAGAGAAAGAGAGAGAGAGAGAGAGAGAGAGAGAGAGAGAGAGAGAGAGAGAGAGAGAAAGAGAGGGACATTCATATCGAGAAGGATGCACCGAGAGGCCCGCGTACACACATACACGCGGCCCACATATTTACGGCTCATGTGGGTAAGAAGGGACTCGGCGCGTCTCATTAGTGCCCCGTTATTTTCTAAGCATCCTGCCATGCTGATTATCGCGCTTACTTCTAGATGGTAATGCTCTCTTCCTGCCGGCTCGTTCGCGTCGCATCACGTCGTAACTATATGCGCGTATATAGCGAAGCTGTCGCCGAATTAGCTCGTCAGTCGTGCACGTCTAATGGCCTGCTTAAACCCAATAAGAAGACGTAGGAAAATATTTGCGCAACCGCGCGCACATCTCATCGAGCGAATCTCAATAACGTAATTACTTGAGGCGCGCGCGTTAATCAAGCATTCAAATATTAATAATTGCAACTGGAATTGGAACTCGTTACACTTACCCTCGTAGAGGCAATCGGTTTAAATGGCACAATCTCGAATTTATGCAATGCAGAAGAGAATGTAATTCGTTCTTATTATCGCAATCAATTGCCAATTTACTCTGAGAGATGTATGTAATTGCGTAATTTTCTGTTATAGTTTTTAATGATACTGTCTGTTGGTAGTAACATACGTGGTCATTAATCACAAGAGTTATATTGTATATTACACGTATTAGAAAGCGTATTGTTTATTTTTAAGCATTGCATTTGGCGCTAAATTGATTAAAGTGCGCGCAACGTCCGGTGTATCTCGTTTCGTTTGTACTTTGCTTAGCATAATTTTCTCTCGTCTTAAGTCTCGCTTCCAGAATCCTTCTCGCGTATCTTTTTTCCGTAACAGTTGACAGTTAAAAGGAAGATATCACACACAGAAAGCATTTGTCACGCTTTAAGCGGGATGTATACCTACTTCCGCGCTCAAGGAATTAATTGTGAAGTTCTCGCGTCATCGCTTCGCACGCACGCACGCACGCACGCACGCACGCACGCACTTACACATAAACTTAGACTCACGTACGCATCGCCGTTTGTGCCGCGCCGACGCGTCGACACGGCTTGCCTTTTTGCGATTGTAATTCGCTTCCTACCGGCGTTAGAAAAACGCTAGGGGTCTGCAATTAAAATCCCCGAGTAAGCCGAGGGGACAGGTGGGGGTCGATGCACCTTTGCCCGGAACCATACGTCGGTCTATGCATATGTACGTACGCACGCGTTTATGCACGCGTTGCACACACTCCCGCACACACGTCAACATAGCCGCGCCATTGTGTGCGTATACGCGCACACTCGGATACGCATACGCACGCACACGGCCGCGACCATGGCAATGCGCACCGGCGTGAGTAATGCAGGTGGCTTTTTTCTCTTTTGGCGAATCGATCATTTCTCGGCGCGGGGCTGCTTAGCGGCTTGGAAAAGTCGCGGCACGCCTAGGAGTTGGGGGTCTCTGCCCCGCGATTCCCCGGGGCAACAATGCACCGACCCGAGATTAATGCATCCGCGCTCGACGATCCCGGTCGCTGAAATATTGAAAATTACACCGGGAATATATTAATTTCTTTTTTTTTTTTTTTTTTTGCATCGCGGAAACAACGCGCCCTTTTCTCTGAGATCGTCGCCGCCGCCGCGATTGCTATCCCACGTGGAGATTCGCGTAGACATATACTGCGCGTTCGGGATAAATTTTGTTAAAAAGAAAAATATTTTTGTTAAGTGTTTAAATTGCCGTAACGAATTTAGAAGAAGACACTTGACAACAATATTTTTCTTAAATACGATATGACGGAAGTGTAACTTGATAGCCGATCGCGTTTCTTACCCATATCTGCCATAATTAATGACGATCTATAAATTTGTAGATTAGTAATCAGCTTGCGGTGCTTCTAAATGCCGGATACGGCGATATCCGGTGTATCCCACGTGAGATACACTGCGAATGGTTTCTTGTATATAATGATAGATCACATTTACCCGGCCGGGGGTATGTCCCAAAGAATAAAACGCGGTAAGAAGAGGCGAGCGTGTGCCGATAACCGGCGCGACGCGCCGTAAACACGCCCGGGTGAATTAACGGTGTTCGTTAATTCGCAATATACGCAAGAGAGCGGGAAGAGAGCACATCCGCGCGACGGCTTTTTTCTCAGAGGCAAAAAGTCCCCCCTTGCCATCACACACACGCGCTCGTACAACATATATGCGATGAATAACAAAGAAAACAGGCGACGGTGGAAGCGGAGAAACGAAGCGGAGTCAGGAAGAGGGGAGGAAAAAAAGGCATGGTTTATTGTTCAAGGGCGTCGACGCCCCGCCTGAACGTTACACATAAACCGTACACTTACGAGTCGTATAAGAATGCACAAAACATCGGCGGTACCGTAACAAACGCATCACCGTTAAAGAGAAGAAGAGTCTTCTCCTCTCGATGCGCGTAAAAAAAAAAAAATGTCGATACTAAGAGTACGGCCTAACAGTACTCGAACATCGGCGATTGACACACACACTCGTGAGGAAATATACCCCCAGACATTGCGGCGAAACGAATCAATCCAATTAGACACACCACCGTCGTAAGAATGAGTTCGAAATTGCGCAGACGTGAGTTACTTATGTGGGAAGAGCGCGTAAATGTGTTAAAAAGAGGAAGCTCGGCGGAACTGCGCGTTGTCAGGACGGGAAGCGCGGTACGTTTCTTTTCACAGTAAACTCACCTAAGAGAAGTGTTGAGTGTGCGAGAGATTACCGAATCCGTTAGAATCTACGCGCGCGCGTCGATTCGATCGTTTCGCGCGAGCTTTGACGGATAATTTTCGTCAAACAACAACCCCGCGATGTGTTCTCGCGCCGACAGGAGTCCGAGAGAATCGTCGCGACAAGCGCGCGAGGAGGGGCCGTCGTTCGGAGGAAGCGGTTACTCATCTTTACGACGGCGCGCAAGAAGCGGCAGCATCCGCGTGAAGTCCCGAAAGAATTCTCCCGATCTTGCTCGGCGCGTGAAACTACTGTCTCAAGTTGTTTATTTTGCAGAACTCTCGCCTCTCTGGTACGCACGCAAAACTCTTTGCACGCGAAAGTTCCCTCGGCGCAACTCGTTCCCGCGGCGCGATCTTGTACCCTAAACCCGCGATACATTGAGAGATTTTCTCGTTTTTTTTTTTGGACCCCCATTGTCCTCGTACACGCATGTGCGCGGTAACGATAAATATCTTCTCATTGCTCGTGACACGGGCCGAACTCTCTCGGAGCCCGATGTAGCTTCGAAAACGTGCGCGCGCGTGTAGTAGATGTGCGCGCGAACGCGACCGTTAATCAAGAAAGAATTGCGTGCCCGTTTGATTTTACGGAATAACGGGAGCGGCTTTTTTTTGCGAAGAAGCAGTTTTTATTGTTGCACTTTGCTCTTTTTATTTTTGTCGATAGCACATAAATTCTTCAATGAGCAATAATGTCATTCGTCGAAAGCTATTAGGAAAAGACTTTGCAGCGAATACTTTTCAGCAACACAAATAAGTAGTATCGTCGTGAATAACTCCGGGTTACTTTCTTTATTCTTCTGTTTCATCTGGTGTTACGATCTTCCTTTTCCTCGCCGCGATGCGCCGTAGGCTGTACCGGTTTCGTTCGAAGCAGACCGAACAAAATCCAGCGAAACCGCCGCATGATCGATGAGCGAGCTTGAAATTCCTAGTTTGCTATCGGACGCGCTCGCACGCACGCGCGATCCTTCATTACCGCACTTTCGTATCTCATATCCTTCTTTTTTTGCGCCGCGCAACAGATTAGAACTCTTTAATAACGATTTTTACGTCGTTTATCTGAAAATCGTCGGAATAATTTTTTTTTTTTGCAATCTTTTATCTTTACTTGCGAATTTTGATCTTTCTTGTAATGACGAAAAAAAAAAAAACAATCAAATCAACGTTTGGAGTAGATGTCGAAGAGAATTTCTGTATTTCCTCAAATTCGCGAAATTGATTTACTTCGCACCGTAGACGCGAATTAATTAGTAATCGATTACACCGATGAAATTCTCGAGGATGTGAGCGCGCTCGCACGCGCGTGTATGTGTGCGATTACGAAAGAAATAAATCGCCTGTTTATACGGCCGTGTCAGAAGGCCTAATCGGAAGTACCCGTGGCTCTTTATCCCTTCGGCTACGCGCTACCTGACGATGCTTCTCTTCTTCCCCGTCCTCTCTCCTTTCCTGTCCCGCGCGCGATGGTGTTGCGCGGAACGACGTTGCATTGTAGCGCGGTTGCAACAACAACGGGCCGTAACTAAATCTGTCCGTCAGTTCCAAGCCGTGGAAGACCTTGGGTCCCTCGCTCGTCTGACACACGTACGTTGCTGGAAGTTCACCACGTGCACGCCCGTGGATAATCGATTCGATCGTAAAATACGCTCCTTACGCCGCGCGTGGAAAAACGCCCGCAATCAGAAATGCTCCAAGCGGACACAACGCGCGAGGCATTGAAGGCGCGCATTATCGCTAAATTGTACTGAAAAAGCCGGGCACGATATTTCGATCACTGTCGTTCCGACGCTGACTGATGCCGCAGTTTCGAACGCGAAACAGAGAGAAGTTTGAAGTAATTACGATCGCGCGGTGCACATGTATGTGCACGCGGTCGTCGTTTTTTTCGTCGCGTAATGAACGCCCTCGTCGTAAAAATTGCGCGAAATTGTTTCGCGCGCGCGGACGAGTCGCGTCGCTTTTAATTTCACGTGCAAAAACAACCCGATCCTTATCTCCTTTCGCTCGATTCGAGCTTTTGTAGCGCGCGCGCGCAACGCGCTCTCGCCCGGCATTAACATCTCAAATGAGTAATCTTTTTAGACGGACAGTTGACGTGGTGTGGTTAAATTAATTGCAACGGCGTACACACCGGACAACTGTATTTCAGCTAGGGTATCTCGCGAGGGAGGAAGGGAACGAAACTGCATCCTGCGCAACAACAGGCCGTAACTAAATCCGCGTACAATTCCAGCGCCTATGGAAGAGACCTTGACACTGCACGCTTGACACACGTATGTTGTTGATGTTGCCCACGTGCAGCGCCGTGGATAATCGATTCGATCGTAAAATACGCTCCTTAGGCTCCTTGCCTCCTTCCACTTTTCATCTTCTCCACTTCGACGCTTCCTCGCTGCCAACCACGGGAAAGTCGAGAACATGGCGATCGGAAACGGTCGTACACAAGAAAGATCATAAATCGCGTATATTCTCTTCATGCTTGATCGATCAGATACACGTAATACAATGATACGATTCAACGGAGACGAGCGAAATGGGAGCAGGATAAACTCGTGCACAAACGAGTGCACAATCACACCGATGTGGTAATAAATAATAATAGAAAAATTATTTTAGCAATGTCTCAAAATTTCTTCCTCTCGATATCTCTGTCGTGTCTCAGTCAAAAAAAAATCCCCGAGGTTTTTCTCGCGTGTTTTTTCTTCTTATTTTTTCCCCCTCTCTCCCTCTCACTCTCGGGTGGTCGCTTTCGGCTTCGCACGAATTATAAAAGCGTATCTGGCGGATTCTTCTGCTGTTGAACCCGCCGCCCGATGGACAATAGAGTGACGGCCCCGCGAGCGACGACTCGGAGTCGTCTTCTTTGTCACGTATCAAGGACGCGAATACCAGGGGATGCACTCGGAACCATGGTCGATGATCCTGGCGAGTGCGCTGACTTATTGCATTTCTTGCCTCACTTCCTTATGCGACAAAAACGTTTGCGGCTCTCGCACGTTGAACTCGCGATCCACCAATTCGAAGATTATCGTTGCGATACGTTCAACATTCTCGCTCCGCGAACGAATGTTGCAATGCAAATGGGAGTTTTTTATACACTAGCCCTCTGCAACGCACACACACATTTACAATCGCTCGTGTTCGAATCGCTGAAACGTTAATTATTCTTCGTTCGATCGAAGGGAGAAATTTTTTCTCCCCTCTTTGATATCCATTAGCGCGGATACTGCGGTGTAGCTTATTTACTCGGCAGATTTTCTTGTAAACTCGTGCACTTAACGTGGAACGCCTCAATAGCTGGGTCGCGCGCGTTCATCGCGCGAGGGCTGCGCGATTTCGTGGAATTTATTTTTGCTGCGCCCTTAGACGCGTTAAGCGTTAATGTACTTTGGCGGTGAAACGTCAGACTCACGTGCGCATATACGCACATACGCGCGCGCGTGCGCGCACATATGTGTATAAAGTTACGTGCGCGCAATAACGCAATGGCGTGATGCGCTCGCGTATAGGTACGCGCGCGAAGTCGGGACGCGTCGTGTCCGGTGCTTTTCACGTTCGTCTCGCGGAAAGGCTGTCCAGGCGCAGTTTGAAAGTGATTATAGTGCAACAAAGTAATTGACACTAATCGAAGTTAATAACCCGTTGAGAATTCTCTCGCAGGATACTCTTGGGTAATCGATAAAAATCATCTCGTGGCTTATTTATTTTAACCGGGATATAAATCGCCGGCGGCGACGTGCTATAGCCGCGCTTGACTATATATATTCGCCACCGCGTCCGCAATTAGTATGGTAAACAGTGCGCACGTATGTACCACTACGTGCGGGGCTGTATAAACCATTTTCGCGAAACCGAACGCGCAGCGCGCGAAAAAATGCTTCCTCGCATCCCTTTTGCTAACTACTATAATCAACGGCTTGAAAGTTGATAGGGAAAATGCCATGTCGCGTTGCGCAACATTTTCAAACTCTTCCCCGCGACATATCGAAAATAAGAGCTGTTAGATCCGAAATTAGCATAGAACTAGTATGCGTTAAATGCGCGATACGTGCGGGGCGTGACTAACACCTGAAACCATGTAAAGACTTGGAATTAAAGTGTATTACGTTGAGAGGGTAATACGCGTCATATATTTAAATACGATGTTAATAATACCCGACGCGTCGAAAGAAGCGCGTCTCTCGAAGAGATAAAACTTTCGAACTGCGGCAATTTTCTTGCGAAACCACCGTGAACGTTCCTTCCTCTCCCGCTCTTCTCCCGCGTTCTTCTCTCGTCTTCGTTCCGGAATTACGAATTCTAAGCTAATGGCCGTCCTCCGAAGAAGAGGCGCATCCTTTCCGTCGAGGATGCAAATGCGAGGAGGAGACACCGCGCGCGAGAGAGAGAGAGAGAGAGAGAGAACGTGGCTCGAAAGAACGGCCATCAAGTGGTACCACCAGAGAGAGTGCCCAAGCCGAAGGCAGGCAGCCTAGAACGCGAACGGTACACGCGCACGTACCAGAGCCTGCACCTTTGACCGGTCGAGAAGGCTTCCCACCTTCTCTCCCCGCGCCGCGACCGGCTCGTCCTTCTTCGGGGCAGAGGTGGCTCGAGTGCACAGGATCGCGCTCGGTTAGGTTGTTGCGCACCAACGGAAGACGACCGACCGGCAGTAGAAGGCTCTCTCTCTCTCTCTTTCTCTTTCTTTTCGCAGGGAAGAAGAGAGGAGAGCGCGCGGTGGGCGCCTTCCCTTGCGCGTCGTAGAGTTATATTTAGATTCGCGCACTGTTGAGCGGCTTCGTGCTTCTTGTTTTACATCTCCCCGCGCGAGCGGAGTCACCGGCGTAGCGGCATTAGCATTATCGCCACCACGACGACGACGACGACGACGACGATGGAAGAAGGAGAACATGCCGCGATTCCGCGGGAGAGATCATGAAGAAGATCGATTATCTGCTCAGACCTCGACGAACGTTTCCTTTTTGTGTCTATTTGAGAAGAATACTATATTTTTTAAATAGAACATTATAAGAGAGCGATATGTTTATTTGTGTGTGTACATGTTGTCATTATTTTTCGCTCGTACGTTCGATGTTACACTTGACGGATGAATCGGGGGGGGGGGGGGAAAGATTGGCGGGGCTATTGTTTAGCAAAGTCACTTTTGCTCGGGAAGAAGTGGAACGATTGCACGCATCGGTGGATTGAGATATGAAGCGCGTAGAAGACACTCGCCGCCGCACACTATCGACTACTCTTCTTCTTTTTCCCGCCTTTTTAAAATATTTTTTTGTTTTTTTTTGCTCTCTCTTTCTCTTTCTCGATCTAACGAATAGGATTCCCGCGTAACGCAACCGAAGATAGCATCTTCGGAAATTGGAAAATAACCGCGCCGGGTTGTTACGCAGCGCTCGCGTTTCTATCTGCTTCATCAACGACGTCATTGTCGATGCTTCTATCGTTAGCATATGTTTATGAGCGAAGCATTAAATATTACAGTGCATTGTACGGTGAAGAGACGCGTATACGGATATACCGGCGGGGAGTCCCGGGATCAATGTTCTTTCTCCGCCTAGTATTACCTTTGTATTCTCGTAACGAGTGATCGCGACCATTAAATTATTCTCTCTCTCTCTCTCTCTCTCGTCATGCCAGCGACTCTTTTACGAGTCTTTTACGATTACATTTACATAAGTAGTAGGTTTTTTACTTAGTTAAAAACTACTAAGACAAAATTGAAAAGATATTTTAATGCCAGGTCGATAAACATTTGCATAATTAGGCAATCATCAGTCAATCAGTTTAATTGCTCGATTACATTACGCAATCGCACCTTATTCTATTTCTTAAACGTTGTTGGCTGCTGAAAAAACTTCTCACCAGTAACAGCAAAAACTGTACTTTTTTTTTTTCACGTCAAATTCTCTGTTTGCTTATGATTCTTTTTTAAAAATTCCGATCTTTTCTATACAACACAGAGAGACGCGATTTTCCGCAAGCGTTCCACGTATGAGCGACTCGCAAGGCAACGAACACACGGCGAGCAATTAACCGCGAGCATTGTTACCACGTGGAGTGCCTTCCATTCTTTCACGGTAACAAAGATTCCACGAGATCCCGTATCCGTTTCGACGACCGAACGTCTCAAGTAGATCTCCGATATCCATCGCTCGCTCGCTCGCTCGTTCGCGCTCGCTCGTTCGTTCGTTCGCCGGTTACATCCGATCTGTGCGGAGGTTGGATTCTTTCCCACGGGAGCATCGGGGAAAAGACAGGCGTATATATCCGAACGAAAAAGAACGCAACGAAAAAATATATCCGCCAAGAAACAGAAGGCATCGGAGCCTTGAGAGAAATAATCAGTCAACGGTGAAACAATCCAAATGCCTTTCAGCAAATATATTTTTTGTGTATTTCACGCGTAGTTATTTAAAGCGCAAACTGTTTAATTGTTAGACAGTTTATTATTGCTTTCGTTACAATATCCATAGCTGAAAGTGCAAATATTGAAATTTATTAGACAAATAATATAATCTCGCGATTTCGCGCTGTGTTGCGCGATCGATGTTTATAAGAATTCGCGTGACCGAAGACTGTTGCGTTGCCACATCTCCCGTGCGCACGATTGCGAATGAGGTGGATGGCCTTTCTGTTTCGGACCGCGCTGGCGTGTCCTTAATTGGCCGATCGGTGCATCGGGGGAACTTCCTTGTTTTTTTGCATGCGAATTCGCCCGTGAATTCACTTCGATCGGGCCGGCCGAGCGTATTCGATCGGGTCCTCGCGATCAAGATGAGAATCGGACCGTGAAACGCGTAAAGAATGTTAAGCAAGAAGAATTTTCTTAATTTCTTGCTTGGTTTCTCTTTTTCTCTCTTTTTTTTCTCTCTCTCTCTCTCGGGATCTCGTGCTTTAATAAAATTCTCGATGCACATTTTAAATTTGTCAGCGTGAAATAGAAAGAAGCAACGTTTTTCGCAGGCCGTCGCGGTGATACAATCGCGCAGTTATATAATTACCGCGCGCAACAAACCGACTCTTTTTCCGACTCCGCAGTCCTTGTTCGGTTTGCGATTTATGCGTGCGTGTGTGTTATTTAACTATGCGCGCTTGCTGATCGTTTGGTCGTTTTTGTCGAGATTTATTTCTTCGCTAATAACCGCGTGTTTCACCGTGTAATGCACGGCATCTCTCTCAAAACGAGATGTTACCTTCGCGGGGATTCGCATTGAATGAAATCGTAACATCGCCAATAATGCGCAAAGGCACGAATTAACGTGCGGCTGCGCACGCCCCGGGGAATGTGTGCTTAGAACGTGTAATTTCGGTCTCCCTTTTCATTCCGCCCAGGCATAAACATTAATAATCCATTAGTACAGTAGCGGAGTTGCGTGGCGGCGCCATCGCTACATTGAGATTCAAAGTAGAGTATAACGACCGGTGTCGATTCCGCTTTTCGTATCATTAAACCGCGCTCCGGGTGTACATTACGCGCAATTTTTTTGCCGGATACGTGTGTATTCGTGGTTTGTGTCGTGTGACCCAATTTTTCCGCTAACATAATCGATACTTCGCGCCGCGGGCGACCTCGATCGCCACCGGATGCTCGTCGATGACGTCTTATTTTTTTTTCACATCCACGTTTATAACGTACATGTTGTGCACCAATCTGTCTCCGCGTATTATCCTTTTCCGCCCCTTGCGCCACATTTATTGATTTCTTAACAGTTATAAATATTATAATTTATCACCCGGTTTGAGACTGGTTATTTAGGAACGAACGGTCTCAATAATGACCGGCTACGCAAATGAGATAACAACATCACGTGAGCTCATGTGGAACACAAAAATATTCGCGTCAATATTTTCTTTTCTTTCTTTTTTTTTTAATTTTGTCACGAGAGAAGTTAATGAGTATAACGAATTTGTTCCGCGCTAATTTTGATAAGTTTATTCAGTTTTCGCGTATAAAATGGTTATTTCGACAAAAGAAGAGCTTGTGCAATGCTCACATTAACGCGACATGTGTCCCGAGAAACGCTCGGCGCGGTTGTTCGCGCGGTAATAGCGCGGTGTAATACGAATAATAATGTTGCAACGCATAAATGTCACAATCGACTTACTTTACACGGCGTTTCCTGCATTTAGAACGTGCCTCGGAAAGCGCGACCGCGTCACGTGTGTGTGTGTGTGTAATAAAGCGGTTTCGATAGATCGGCGAAAGGACCGTGAGCAGATCGATCAGGCATAAATGTGTATAAGTACATGATTATACATTGTGTGTTGTCTAATTACGATATATCAAAGTATGTAGCTCGGTAGAATGTGCTTTGAAGAAAAAAACAAAAGTTCTACAAAATCAGGCATCGAGATCGAATCTTTAAAGAGTCTTCGATATTGCGAAATTCCGAGCGATTCCCGAATCGTGAAATCGCAATCTCGATCCTCGTCTTGTACTATTTTTAATTCCGCGAAATACAGTGGAAGTGTATTCCTCTCTCTTTCTCTTTCTCTCTCGCTCTCCCTCGTTCCCTCCTGTGATTTCTTGCAGCTCGCTCGTTAGATAGCAATTAACAAACACTACGTCTGGGAGGGGAACGTAATCGTGTTTATTTTCGATCATTGGAGCGAGACACTTCAAAGTGACTGCTTCGTGTTCCCTATCGTTGCGCTGTTTAGACCTCAACTCGAGAGGAACGGAGAGCGACTTCTTGCGCCGCGCCGTCGTCGTCAAATCGGGCTACGACGAGGAAATTCCTGTTTTCGCTCTTGCGGAAAACATCCCGGGTTCTGTTCTTCGCGAACTGCTCCGAGAAGAACGCGTCCGAGAGAGAGAGAGAGAAAGAGCGATTTGCTTTTCGAAGAGGCAATTTGTTTCGTTTTGTTTTTTTCGAGTAATAGAGTTTTCTCTTCAGCCGAGTGTAAATTAAAACACAATATTAGAGAAAATATTTCAAAGGCAAAATAAATAGTAACGCGTTCGAAGTAAGCAAAAATTAAAAATTTGCGAACGTGTGTGTTGTAAAGAAAATAATGTGTTATGCGCGAGCAAGCGGGATAATGACAGAGGGAAACCAACCAGTTTGGTGCGTGCGTACGTGCAAACCGAGGAACGCGCGCGATTAAATGATTAATTACTGAAAATAAGAGACCGCGAACACACAGAGTCGTGTGCGCGCGCGCGCGTACTTTCCGGCGAACGAGGACGAAAGAAACTCGGCAAAGGACCGTGGGCCGGGGTACATGGAGATTTTACGATCGAATAAGAGCGGGAATAAGCGAGAAGAAAACAGGCGCGAGGTCGAAGACTATACAATTGTACAAACGTAATACACGGCGCGGTGCGCAACGCAGTGCGCGCGATCTTCTTTTCTTCTTTTTTTTCCCCTCTTTTTTTCTCTCTCCTCTCTTCTCTTTCCACGTCTCTTTTTCTACTCCCTCGCCAACCGCAGACTCCGCGGTTCTGCAGCCGAGGCTGCGGCTTTGTTATGAAATAGACTTGAAAGCGAAATGCTCTTTCTCTCCGTTTCTGTCTCTCGCCCCGACACTCTCGGGACCCGACTGTTTCTCCTTTACCTCTCGTCTCTCGTAGTCTCGCGTCAAGCCCGTACCGTTCGACTCTCTCGTAGCCTATAGCCTTGCTTTCGAGACCCAATCGCGTGTCACCCCGCGGGACGATCGTTACAGTCGTCGGCGCTCGCGCCGCGCCGCGAGTCTTATGCCGCTTATAATTCTGGTTGAAAGAGAAATTATATGTACGATTGTTCTCTTCTCGCACAACGGCAACGGACGGAGTTGCTTTATTCTCGCCGGCGATAACTTCACGCCGCGTTTAAACTTCAAGTGTCACGGTGCGGAATTTCTGTGTTAAAAGGCACTTTGCCGCGAGAGACTGAACGTATACAGGAAACAAAAAGTTAATGAGAAAACAAAAAAATAAATAAAATCGAGCGAAATGCAAAAACCCGCAAATACAATGCAAAAATTATTGTAAATGATTATTACGTTCGTCAGATCTGTATTGTCGATGTAATTTTTTGATAAATCGCGAGTGTATAAAGCCTATGTCACACTACGGATTGGGATTGAGATTGGATTGCAATTTGGCCAATCAGAGCAAAGATCTGTAAACTAAGGATTGGTTTTC
>QVNV01001943.1:0-24074 GCA_014825455.1 Pseudomyrmex pallidus | reverse complement strand
TACATATATATAACATTTTGTTTTTAAAGATTTTCGACATATTTTATGTCTAGTTTTGAGGGATCATTCATGTGTTTAATAGCAGTTGGTGTAACTAGCTTAAGTTTGAATCTGTTTTTGGTGAGTTAACACAGTTCGTTGTATAATAAAAGATTACGTGATATTTCATGCATTTATTATATATATATGTGTACTTGATTGTGAAGTGTAGTAAAATTGTATTATTTTATTCTTTCAAGGAAATTAGTTTTGTATATGCATATATATTTTAGGTTTATCATTCAGCAATAGACGGAAATGGGATGGACTTGTTACTACATCTTACATTTGCTAGTGTTTTACTTTTATACATGTTTTTGGCCAATTATGCTGCACAAGATGTTACTGATCATTATAATGATTTTGTTACAACAGCGTAAGATCATCACGTGCTTCGATATGACTAAACTAACTCGTCAAATACCACACATTTTTTTTCTGTAATCTTTTTTAAATCTACTTTTTTTTATTTGTTATTCTTATTTTATAATTACTCCTTTTTACTGTAACTCTCTTCTTTTCAATCATCTGAAATCAAGTTCTAAATACTTCCTTTTTTCTATTTTATCTATTTTCTATTTTTCATCAATTAATCATTTTTTTTCCTAGTTTTTCTTTTTCTGAACCTCATCTGTGATGTAGTCACATTCAATTCTAGCTATTTTTGTTCCATTGATTCTAATGTTTTTTATTATTTTTACCATAGTTTTTTACCGTACCCTTGTTTTTTAGTTTGCTAAGAATATATTGTCACAGTAAAATTTCCTTCTCTTTAAATTTTACCCTCTTTCCGACTTGTCATTTTCAAATCTTTAAAAAGCATTAGTACTAAATATAAATTTTCATAAAAAAAATAGCAGATACACACACACGCGCGCGCACTTATGTGCGTAGTTTACAGTTACACATACAAAATAAATTAAATATATAATATCATTATTATTAGATATTTGTATATTAGTTACATAGTATCTTTTAATCGTCTTTTTTTTAATTTATTTAGGTACAATGTTCAATGGTATAACTTTTCTATACAAATACAAAAACTAATATTATTTTTACTGCAAAAAGGCACGAAACCTTTTTATTTAATTCCTGGTAAAATATTTAAAGGATCTTTAGAAACTGCAGCCACGGTAATAAAAAAAAAATAGACATACACATGTACAGAAGAGTGCACCATATCGTGCGGCCTCACAATCAGAGGAAGTATTTTTTGGAAATTGTTCTTCTCCGGTTGCCTCTACTAATGCGCACCGTTTTCCTTTGGTTTCCACCAGAGCGGCCCGAAATCGAAGGAGAACGGCGTGCAATAGTAGGAACAAATCCGAAGAAGAAATGTCCGAGAAATACTTCCTTTTACACAGCGCGAAATGGTACATTCCTCTTTATATATATTTTCCTTACACTTAAAAAAACACATTCATACGTGTAGTATTTATTTTCATACAATTATTTTTTATAAGTAAATTGTTAAGAAGACATATATGTTTTTGTATGTATTTACTAGTTAATAAGTACATCGGTATCTTATTTTACTGTCCTTTATTCTACACGTCAATGATAGACAGTCTAGTATCTGTGATAATAAACTGGATTAGTACAAAATAGCGTTGAGAACTACAAAAGTATAAACATACATAAATAACGTTAGTCGTGTCAACAATGTGCAGAAAAAATAGTCATTCATAGAAATTTGTGTGTATTATATGAGGAAGCGTTGACAGTATTTTCAAAAAACTGTGACAAGAATATCAAGAAAAAAATATGAAGGTAAGTATTTTGCAACGTCAAGTCTTGAGAAACGCTAACAACTTTTGTTAATTAACAAAGTAGTTTTCCAGTTCGATTTCTAACGTAAAGATACAAATCTCTATATGTTTATCAGCGCGCGCTGCTGAAATATCTCCTGACTTTGTATACAACTTGAATATTCAAAGAACATTGTAGAGAAAATCATATAATGGTAAATATTATTTAGAACCAACGTAGATAATTTAATAAAATTTAAGTAAAATAAAAAATTTGTGTAAGTAGTTATACTTTAATATTCTTTCGTCTGATTTGCATCTATATCAGTGTGGAAAAAGATCAATAAAATTCAGACATCAAATATCTAGAAGTCGAGTGACCGGTGTTACTTTCGAACAACACATGTACCCGATGAATGCGCGCACTAGACTGAAGCATCTGACATTGCGAGTATCTCAAGAACAATGACTGCGCCTGCGCAATTTATTTATAAGATATTAATCTTTTTTTCAGAAAAATAAATATTTGTTGTTGCTCTTTCGGTGTCATATTGATCGCTTATAGTCCACCATCGCCTGAAATACATATCAATTTGTGAAACAAGTGTCTGCATTCTCACGCTAGCACCTTATGTTTTTCATCGTGAATTGCGCACTCTAGAAAAAGTGTTTTATTATAATTTACAACAATCAACCACTTTTTGTTCTGACAAAAAGACATTTTCACAACTCTTCTCACAGTAAAACATAGCTCAATGTTCAGAGGAAAATGATCCGTATAGAATCTGAGCATTTTAAGCTTAATCGAATTTTGCTGCTCGCAATTGGCCTATGGCCTTACGAACAATCATTGTTTGCAAGAATACAGTTTATCTCGTTTTTTGCTATTCTAATAGCTTTTATTGTATTTCAGGTATATCAGTATAATATAATAGTCTCTTTCCAAATTTTATTAAACCGCTCTTCGTTCACTAAGATGCTTACAAAAGGTATTACATACAGATAACAGCACTTTGGACTCCGGAATGTACGCTTAAATATGCAATAAAAATTCTTTCTTGCTCTCTATTTTGTACTGCAAGTGCGATTAAATATAATTCATTTAAAGTAAATTCTTATACTGTAAGTTGCTGTTTTAATAATGTAGTTAATCGAACAACTATTTATTATAATTACATTGTGAAATATTCAAACATGTGAATAGATTTGAACTTTTATTGATACACATCAGGTGAAGTATTTACTAGAACATCTTATGCATATTTGTGACGGACTCAGAGATAAGAATGAAATTGATATTATGAAACAATATGGGGATAATGCAGCACGTTACGCGGCTAGAATTATGTGTAAGATGATAATTGACTATGCAATATCAGTAGTATTCTTGACACAAATGTAATTTAAATTTGATGGCTAATATAATACAATTAAGTTAAAGATAACGATATTTTGATATACTCAAATGTTATGTTGTATCAGACAATATAGAGATAGTTTTAAACCATAGATAAATAAACACTAATTATACACGGTACATGCATATTTCGTATATGTACTAAATAGTACATCAGTTTTTAAATCAAGTATATACTTAATTTTATATTTTACTTAAGTTGCAATAGAAAAATAATCGTAGATTAAAGAAATTTTTTTTTTTAAATAACATATCTTATTAGTGTAAATTTCTAAAAGATAATGTTTAGGAAAGTAGAGAAAAATTAATAATTCTATAATATATAAAAAGTTAATATTAGAAAACACCTATTTATGAGAATACTTTTTATGCTTAGTGGTTACATTGGTTTGTCTTTGTATTATTATTTTATTGCCACTTTTGCCACTTGTACTTGACATTGTTCTGCCTACGAACGAATCTCGATCACGTTTTACAATGCCGATTGTGACATGCTACTTTATTAATCAAGAAAAGTATGCCTATTTAATCTTGCTGCACACGATGGTCGCTTGTTGCATCGGGGCAATTGCAATAATAGGACCAGGAACGTTGATGATATCGTATCTTAAGCACACATGTGGAATGTTTAATATTGTCAGGTAATTTTATAATATATCTATAGAAATATGTGACAAAATATAAAACATGTTTTCATGATCTGTGAAACTTATATAAAAAACTCTATATGTATTTAAAATAAAATATATATATTTATATATTGTAGCTATTACAAATATATAGTAAACTTTATTTCTAGCTATCGTATCCAGCAGGCACTGGCTTGTGAAAAATCGAAGAAGTTTAGTTTTGAGAATAAAAATGCGATTTGTAAAAGTATAGCTTATAGCGTAGACATTCATCGCACAGCTATGGAGTTGGTATTTATTTGATAGTAGTTTTATATAGTATATATATCTACAAATATAATTCAACATTTTTTTTTTTAAGATATTCGACATATTTTATGTCTAGTTTTGAGGGATCATTCTTCTGTTTAATAGCAGTTGGTGTAACTAGCTTAAGTTTGAATCTGTTTTTGGTGAGTTAACATAGCTCGTTGTATAATAACAAAATTACGTGATATTTCATGCATTTATTATATAAATATGTGTACTTGATTGTGCAGTGTAGAAAAAAATTGTATTATTTTATTCTTTTAAGAAAATTAATTTTGTATATGCATAAATATATTTCAGGTTTATCATTTAGCAGTAGACGGAAATAATGCGATGGAATTGTTAGTACATCTTACATTTGCTGGTGTTTTACTTTTATACATGTTTTTGGCCAATTATGCTGCACAAGACGTTACGGATCATTATAATGATATATTTAAAACTGTGTAAGATTATTGCGTCATGTGATATGAGCAAACAATGCGTCAAACAACACACATTTTTGTCTATACTCTTTCCAACATCTCTTCTTTCTTATTTCTTATCCTTATTTTACAATTGTTTTTTTTACTCTACCCTCCACATGTGTTTTTTTCTCTCTAATTCTCTGGAATACAAATTCTAAATATTTACGCTTTCACTTCTTTTTTGTATTTTCTCTCTTCTAACATCAATTCATTTTTTTTCTTCTTTCCATTTTTCTGAATCTCATCTGTGAGTTAGACACGTTCACCTCCAGCTCTTTTAGTTTTTAATAATTCTTTCAATATTTTTATTATGCTTTCTTTATCATACCTTTTTCTCTTTATTCACTAAGAATATATTGTCCGTAAAATAATAGAGTAAACTTTAATTTTATCTTATTTCCGACCATTTTCCAATCTTAAATCTGTAAGATGCATTAGTATTAAATAAAATGACAGTTTTCCTTAAAATAAGTAGTAGAGACATATATGTATACATATATACAGCCACGCACACAAAATAAATTAAGTATATAGTATTGCAGTTTTTATTTAGGTGTAAATTAGTATTATCTTAATTGCCATTTATTTAACTAGGTACAATGTTCAATGGTATAACTTTTCTATAGAAATACAAAAACTGATATTATTTTTATTGCAAAGAGGCACAAAACCTTTTTATTTAAATCTTGGTAAAATATTTATAGGATCTTTAGAAAGTGCGGCCACGGTAATTAGAAAAAATATATATATATCTATACACGTACATATACATTCTTACACGTAATAAAACACATTTGTACGCGTAACATTTATCTTCATCAAATTGTGTTCTATTTAACATTCATATTCTTACAATTGTGTTTTCTACACTTGAATTTCTAAGAAAATATATGGTCTTACAGTTAATGAGTACATCGGTATCTTATTTTACCGTTCTTTATTCTACAAGTCAATGAAGAAAATCTATTATCTGTGATAATTTACTGGATTAGTACAAAGAAGGATTAAGGACCGCAATAATATAAACATATATAGGTAACATTAGTCGTACCACTAATGCAAAAAAAGTTTAGTCATAAATAATAATCCAACAACATTATAATAAATAATACCGAAACCACATTATAGAAAATTATTTTGTAGTGAGTATTATGTAGCTTCCAACATAGATATTTTAATTGAAGTTAACTCAAATAAACAATTATTTATACCATGTTATAAATCCGCACTTATATACAGGATTTCTGGAAAAAGATCAATATAATCCAGACATCAAACACATCGAATCGAGTGTTAACAACTTTCGAACGACACACATATACCGGATGAATGCGCGCACTAGACTGAAGCACCTGCTGATATTTCCAGGGTTTCGAGAACAATGACTATGCGTGCGCAGTATATTTATGAGGTATTAGGTTTATTTTCCGAAAAATGAATATTTGTTGTGCTTCTTTTGGTGTCTTATCGATCGCTTAATAGTCCATCATAGTCTGAAATACATATCAATTTGTGCAACACGTGTCTGCATTCTCACGCTGGCACCTTATGTTTTTCATTATGAATTGCGCTCTCTAGAGAAAGTGTTACATTATAGTTTACAACAATCATCCACGTGTTCTGACAAAAAGACATTTTCACAACTGTTCTCGGAGTAAAACATATCTCAATGTTCAGAAGAAAATGATCCGTATAGAAAACGATCATCTTAAGCTTAATCGAATTTTGCTGCTTGCAATTGGCTTATGGCCTTACGAGCAATCATTATTTGCAAGAATACGGTTTTACTCGTTTTTTGCCATTCTAATAGCTTTTATTGTATTTCAGGTATATCAATATAGCATAATAGACTTTTAAAATTTTCTTAAACCGCACTCCGTTCACTAAAATCCTCACGAAGTTTATTACACACAGATTACAGCACTTTGGACTCCAGAATGTACGCTTGATTGTACGATTAAAATTCTTTCTTGCGTACTATTTTGTACTGTGAGTGTGATTAAATACAATTCATTTAAAGTAAACTCTGACACTGTAAGTTGCTGTTTTACTGTAGTTAGTCAAACTACTATTTATTATATAATATATAAACACATTGTTAAATATTCAAACATTTGAATAAATTTAAACTCTTATTGATACACATCAGGTGAAGTATTTACTAGAACATCTTAAACATATTTGTGACGGACTCAGAGATAAGAATGAAATTGATATTATGAAACAATATGGAGATAACGCAACACGTTACACGGCTAGAATTATGTGTAAGATAACAACTGATTATATAATATCAGTAGAAATCTTTACAAAAAAAGTAATTGAATGTTGATAGCTAATATGACGGTTACTAATGTGTGACCGTGTATTTTGATATATATACAAATTCATGTTTTATTAGAGAACATAGAATTAGTTACAAACAAATTATACTTGGTACATGCATATTTATATAACAACTGATTTATGTATTAAACTTTAAATCAAGTACATAGTTAAGTTTATATTTTACTTAAATTGTAATAGAAAATTGTCATTATCGTACATCCAGGGAAATTTGTTTTTAAGTCATATATCTTGATAGTGTTCATTCCAAACTTTGTAGGAAAGTAGATAAAAATGAATAAGTCTATAATATAAAAAGTTAATATAAGAAAACAAACTTATTTATTAGAATATCTTTCATGCTCAGTGGTTACGTTGGTTTGTCTTTGTGTTATTATTTTACTACCAATATTCCCGCTTTTACTTGACATTGTTCTGCCTGCGAACGAATCTCGATCACGTTTTGCAATGCCGATTGTGACATGCTACTTTATTAATCAAGAAAAGTATGCTTATGTAATTTTGATGCATACGATAGCCGTCAGTTACATCGGCGCAATTGCAATAATAGGACCAGGAACGGTGATGATATCGTATCTTAAACACACGTGTGGAATGTTTAATATTGTCAGGTAATTTCATAATTTATCTATAGAAATTTGTGACAAGGTAGTAAGCATATGTTTTCATTATATGTGAAACTTATATAAAAGTAACTATATGTAAGTAGACAAAAATATATATAATATATATATGTAATTGTAGATATTACAAATATATATTATAAATATGTTTTTTCTAGCTATCGTATCCAGCAAGCAATGGCTACTGAAAAATTGAAGAAGTCTAGTTTTACGAATGAAAATGAGATTAGTAAAGGTATAGCCTATGGCGTGGACATTCATCGCACAGCTATGGAGTTAGTATTTATTCAATAGTAACATTGTATGTTATATATTTGTAAATATTTATCACATTTTGTTTAAAGATTCTCGACATACTTCATATCTAATTTTGAGGGATCATTCTTCTGTTTAATAGCAGTTGGTGTAACTAGTTTAAGTTTGAATCTGTTTTTGGTGAGTTGACATAAGTCGTTCTATAATAAAGTACGTGATAGTTATATATAGTTTGTGCATTCACACATTATATGTATATGTGTACGTGTTTGTGAAGTGTAGAAATCGTATTATTTAACATTTTTAAGAAAAGTATTTTATATGCATATATATTTTAGGTTTATCATTCTGCAGTAGACGGAAATAATGCGATGGAATTATTATTACATCTTACATTTGTTAGTGTTTTACTTTTATATATGGTTTTAGCCAATTATGCTGCACAAGACGTTACGGATCATTATAATGAAATATTTAAAACTGTGTAAGATTATTATCACGTTATGCAATATGACCAAACTTATGCGTCAAATAATACACATCTTTTTTCTATACTTCTTTCAAAAGTTCTCTTTTTCGCATTTCTTATTCTTATTTTACAAGTGCTCTTTTCACTTTATCCTTCACATATGTTCTCTTTTTTTCAATTCTCTGGAAAATAAATCCTAAATATTTACTTTTTTTATGCATTTTTTTCTCCGACTTCTCATTTTTTACATCTTCAAGATACATAGTATTAATTAAATTAAAATATTTCCTTAAAAATAAATAGTAGAGACAAATATGTATAGGTACACATATACAGCCACGCACACAAAATAAATTAAGTATATAGTATTGTAGTTCTTATTTACGTGTATATTAGTTTCATATTATTTATAATTGATTTTTATTTAACTAGGTACAATGTTCAATGGTATAAGTTTTCTATACAAATACAAAAACAGATATTATTTTTACTACAAAGAGGCACAAAACCTTTTTATTTAAATCTTGGTAAAATATTTATAGGATCTCTAGAAAGTGCGGCCACGGTAATAAAAACAAAGTATATATATATATATATATATATCTATACATTCTTACACGTAATAAAACACATTTATACGTGTAACATGTATATTAATTGTGTTCTACTTAACTTTCATATTCATACAATTGCGTTCTATACAATTAATATTCTAAAAAGATATATGTTCCTATAGTTAATGAGTACATCGATATCTTATTTTACCGTCCTTTATTCTACACGTCAATGATAGAAAATCTATATGTGATAATTTACTGGATTAACACAAAGAAGGATTGAAGCATGAATATCAACATATATAGGTCGTAACATCAGTCGTATGAACAATGCGCAAAAATTTTAGTCACAAATAATAATCAAACAACACATTATAGTAAATAATACTGAAACAACATTACAGAAAATTATTTTATGGTGATTATTTAGCTTCCAACATAGATATTTTAATTAAAGTTAATTCAAATAAAAACTTTTGCGTAATTATTTATACTTTATTATAAATCCGCATTTTTATCCAGGATTTCTGGAACAAGATCAATATAATCCAGACGTGAAACACATGGAATCGAGTGTTAACAACTTTCGACCAACACACATATGTATACCCGATGAATGCGCGCACTAGACTGAGATACCTGCTGATATTGCGAGAATCTCGAGAACAGAGCGCCTGCGCAGTATATTTATAAGGTATTAGTGTTTTTTTTACCGAAAAATGAATATTTGTTGTGCTTCTCTTGGTGTCATATTGATCGCTTAATAGTCAACCGTCGTCTGGAATACATATCAATTTGTGAAACATGTGTCTACATTCTCACGTTGGTATTTTATGTTTTACATCGTGTAAATTTCGTTCTCCAGAGAAAATGTAACATTTTAATTTACAAAAATCAACCACATGTTCTGACAAAAAGACAAATGTTACGACTTTTCTCACAGTAAAACATATCTCAATATTCAAAGGAAAATGATTCGTATAGAAACCGAGCATTTTAAGCTTAATCGAATTCTTTTGCTCGCAATTGGCTTATGGCCTTATGAAAGATCATCATTTGCAAAAATACAGTGTATCTTGTGTTTTGCTATTCTTATAGCTTCCATTGTATTTCAGGTATATCAATAGAATGCAGAACACATTTTCTTAAAAAAGTTCAGAGACGAAATTAAAGTTTGGCAGTAAGAATGTATACTTATATTAGAGTGTGTGTAGAAATATGAAGAATCAATAAGTGTATAAGCTTAGTAGTAAATATATGTACATTTACTGATTAGTGAAAACATAAAATAAAAAATAGTATGTTATGTAATATATTGTTTAATTCAATACCAGGTATAAATAACTTTAAAAAATGCACTCTTTTCTATTTCATAAAGCAAAATAAAATAAAAAGAATTTTAATATATTTAGATGTATATGATAAAAGAGTTTTAAAAGAGATTTTGCGTTGAAAAATATTCTGTTTATTAAAAATGATCACAAAATTTATTACACACAGATCACAGCACTTTGGACTTCGGAATATACACCTGATCTTGCAATGAAAGTTCTTTCGTCCGTACTGTTTTTTACCCTAGGTGTGATTAAATACAATTCATTTAGGATTAACTCTTACACTGTAAGTTTTAAATATAGCTGCTCAAGCAACTATTTAATGTTAACGTATTGATGTACAGGTTTTCGAAATTTCCGGATAATTTGTTGAACTTTTGTTGATGTGTGTCAGGTGAGATATTTATTAGAACATCTTAAGCATATTTGTAACGGACTCAGAGATAAGAACGAAATCGACATTATGAAAAAATATGGAAGTAATGCGACTCGTTACACTGCTAGAATTATATGTAAGACAACAATCGATTACATATATCAGTAGAAATTGTACAAAAACAATTAATTTAAGATAATTGGCTAATATGAAATAATTAAATATATCGGTTTATTTCAAGATATAATAAAATGTCATGTGATATTAAAGAACATAAAGTTTTATAAATGATTGTTAAATAAAGACTAAGTATTCGATACATGCATATTTTTATAAATAGTATATATGTTATTTTTGTAATCAAGTTAGTTATATTTTACTTAAACTGTACTAGAAAAATTTGATAATTTCACTTTAGAGAAAATAGTTATTAATAATATACTTTATCAGTGTGCATTTCTATAAGAACATTTTCAAGACAATAAATAAAAACGCATAATTCTAAATACTTTTATCATAACAAAAGTAAAGAAACATTGATTTATATGAGTATTTTTCATGCTCAGTGCTTACAATGACCTGCTTATGTGTTGTTATTGTGCTACCGATATCGCCGCTCTTATTTAACATTATTTTGCCCACGAACGAATCTCGATCACGTATTGCATTACCGATTGCGACATGTTACTTTATCAATCAAGAGAAATATTTCTACTTAATCTTCCTACACTTGATGAGCGCTATTTGCATCGAAGCACTTGCAATAATAGGAGTAGGAACGATATTAGTATCATATCTTAAACATGCATGTGGAATGTTCAATATTGTCAGGTGAATATATCAATGATAAAGTAGTATGAAACATATGTTTATACTATTATCTGCAACTGATATAAAAAAACAGTATATTTGAATAAAATGTGCATATGTAATTATATGTATTATAAAGATGTGTGTTATTTACAGATATCGTATCCAGCAGGCAATGGCTAGTAAGAAATTGAAGACGTCTAACTTTGATGATAAAAATGCGATATAGCCTATGGCGTGGACATTCATCGTACAGCTATGGAGTTAGTATTTATTCAACAGTTAGACATATGTGTGTGTATATGTACACAAACACACATATCAACATTTTCTCTTTCTTAAAGGTTCTGCACATGTTTAATATCTAATTTTGAGGGATCATTCTTCTGTTTAATAGCAGTTGGTGTAACCAGCTTAAGCTTGAATCTTTTTTTAGTAAGTTGAAACAAGTCGCCGTAAAATGAATTACGGGTCGTATTATTTAACTCTACAAAGAAATTTATTTTTCCACATGCATATATATCTTAGGTTTATCATACAGCAGTGTGCGGAAACAATGTGATGGAACTTTTAGTACACCTTACATTTGCTTTTGTCATACTTATATACATGTTTTTAGCCAATTATGCAGCACAAGACGTTACGGATCATTGCAATGATGTGTTTACGACTGTGTAAGATTATCGTATATTTTTATATGATGATTATACAATAGTGAAATGTCCCCATATACTTCATGGTGATATAACAACACAAATTATATAGAGATATATTTATATAGTAGATGTATCAATCATTTTGTGATGTTATTAAAAAGTACTAGTATAGGTTTTCATATAGTTTCATATAGTTTTTCATAAAACAAATGGTGGGGACATATGGAGTCATACATAAAATAAAACAGTTTTATATTATTATCTTTATATGGCACTAATTAGTTTATCAGTTTAATATTATATATTATCTTAATCGTCTCTTTTACTCAAGTAGATATAATGTTCAGTGGTATAAATCTCCTATAAAAATACAAAAACTGATATTATTTCTGTTGCAAAGGGGAACGAAACCTTTTTATTTGAATCTTGGTAAAATATTTATAGGATCTATAGAGAGTGGAGCCACGGTAAAGAAATATATATATATATATGTACATAAATATATTAATAAACACGTTTTCATACAAGTAGAACAAGTAATACGCATATATGCACGAGATCGCGGGTGAACATTTATTAAAATGTATATATATATTCTCTACGATTAAATTTACAAAGAGACATGTTTTTACAGTTAATAAGTACATCGGTATCTTATTTTACTGTTCTTTATTCTACACGTCAATAATAGAAAATCTATTATCTGTGATAATAACCTGGATCAGTACAAAATAGCATTGAAGAATACGTGTAGAAAATATCAGCTTTACAATGTATATATAAAAATGTTAGTTATGTATAAAAATTTGTGTAGTATATATGTAAGTAAAACGCTGATAATTTTTAGAAAAATTTAATATAAAGACTATCAAACTTATACGTGCGTGTAACTATGTTTTATTTAGAAATAAGGTTAATAAAGTTTTTCTTTCTTTATTTTCTATCTCTAAATAGTTTTGTGACAGTTTTACTGCTTGTATTGTGTTTATACTAAAAAAAGTAACACTTTGTAATTTCAAGTTTGTATAGTGCTTGTAATTATAAGCGTTTATAAAAATAAAGTAATAAAACAGTTTTCTTTTTACATAAATAGAAATGTATATTAAAGTGAAGTATGAATTGATTGTGGAATGATTACTTTAAATTATTTTTAATTACTTTAAAACAATATTCTTAAATTTTAAGTTTGAAAGTTTTTGTATTAATGTGATATTTTAATATTATCTTTGCTTAGGTCATTGAAAAAATCAAGAAATTAGTACAGACAATATTCTTATCACTTTACCTTACTCTTCAAGCGTTGTGAAAGAGTTACCACTTTTACGATAAACTTTATATCAATCTATTATTGTATTAAAAATATTTTTTTCATCACTAACACGTGGGCGAATACTGCAAACCGAGCGACTATCATGTTGCTCTCATCGCAAAACATGCGTATCACGTGAATGCACGCACTCGACTGAAGCAACTCACATTCTGCGATATTGAAAAACTGACTACGCTTGCGCGTAGTATGCCATGTAAAAATGATATTTCATGAAAGTTTGTTGAGTAAAAAATAAATAGTCGGTGAAGTTTTTTCACCATCAAATCGATCAGTTAATTGACCATCATTTTTCCAATAGACGTATCACCTTGAGAGGGAATGTTTGCATTTCCACATATAAGTACTTCAGAATTAAAATAAGGTATTGTTACACTTATAATGAAATTTAACGGGAGAAAAAAGAGAACATTCAGTCGCGACGGTTCAAAAAAATGGCATAATTGCACTTTCACAATTTCCTTGTGGTAAAACGTACCTCGATGTTCAGAAAGAAATGATTCGTATAGAAACCGACTATTTAAGACTTACTCGAATTCTGTTACTTGCGATTGGTGTATGGCCTTACGACCGCTCACTACTCACTCAAGTACAGTTTATTTTCTTATTTAGCATTTTGATTACTTTCATTATATTTCAGGTATGTCAACAATTAACGTGAAATTAGATATAATATGGCCAAATATAAATTTAAAGAAACAATAAGCGTAGTAGTAACATTGTGTGTGTATGTACAATTAGAAAAAAAAAAAAAAAGTTCAACATAAAAGTTCGAGTTTCATCAATTGAGAAAAGTTATTTGTTAAATAACATCAATAGGAAATTTATATTTTTGCAGTTAACAGCACTTTTTACTTCAGAATGTACGATTAATCTCGCCATAAGAATTCTTTCTTGCGCAGTATGTTTCGGTATGTTCGCACTTAAGTACATCTCGTTTATGATACACTCTCACACTGTAAGTTTTGCTACTTTGTATTACATTTGCTCAAATAAATATAAAACTATATAGTTGTATACATATTCTCATCTTCCAAACAAACTTTAAGACCGCAAAATGTTATTAATATATTAGGTGAAATATTTAATAGAATATCTTAGAAATATTTGTAACGATCTTAAAGATGAGAATGAAATCGCTATCATGAAACACTACGGAATTATCGCGACACGTTACGCAACTAGACTTACATGTAAGCGAACAATTTTGAATTTTATCAGACATCTTCTGAATGTAAATAAAGAACCTAAAACTTCTAAATATATAATAATTCTGTGTGATTTTGAAAGTTAATAGCAATTAAATTAAAAGAGCAATTTATATTTCATGAGTGCTTTTCTCAAATACATATTTAGTGTTTACATTGGTCTGTCTATTTCTTGGTTCTTTGATGATCACATGGCCAAACATTCTTGATATTATTTTATCCGCAAACGAGTCTCGATGTGTCGTATTACCAATTATAACGTACTACTTTGTTGAACAAGACAAATATTGCTATTTAATCTTTCTGCACACGGGGGTTGGTATGTCCATAGGAGCAATTGCAGTGATAGGAACAGGAACAATGATAATAGCATATTTCAAACATGCCTGTGGAATAATTAGCGTTGCCCGGTAAGCATAAATTAAAAACAAAACATAACAATTATATCCGCTTAGAAAAACCTCTTTATGATTATCTTAAAATGTGATATAAAAACTATAAATATACACTATGTATATAACACATACATATATAATTATTGTCTTATATTATTTTAGCTATTTGTCACAATACATTATTATGTATATTATACTAATATTATAATATTAGTATATTATAATAATTATAATAAAAATATATTATTTACAGATATCGTATTCAGCACATTGGTCGATCGAAAAAGACTATTTTAGAAAACACAACAACTGTAATCTGTAAACAAATAGTTTGTGCAGTGGACATTCATCGCAAAGCTTTGGAGTTGGTATCTATTTTATTCTGTAAAATGCTTGCACATGATACATATATCAACAGTTTCCCTTTCTCTCTCAAAGGTTCTGCATAAATTTAATATCTAGCTTTGAAGGATTATTTCTTTGTTTAGTAGTACTTATTGTGACAGGTTTGAGCTTAAATTTATATTCGGTAAGTTTTGTTCACAAAATAAGTTTTCACAAAGTGCGTAATATTTCGTATATGCACCGCATGCACATACGTAAGATATATTTTATCTAATTCTTCTAACGAAATAGTGTCTATGTTAGCTTTTTCAGGCTACATTATATGGAAGTAACATCGCAGAAATTGCCATACAGTTGATATGTGCGACTTCTTTGTTTCTTTACGCAATGTTAGCTAACTATTCGGTAGAAGAGGTCATGGATCATAACAAAGATTTATTTATAACCGTGTAAGATAATCATGTGATAATATAGTCATATAAGTTATATAAGTCATATAAGACTGTCTGTTTGGTTTATATATGTATATGTGTATATGTGTGTACGTGTAAAATTAAAAAAACTAAACAAGTAATAACGAGAAAAATCTTCAAGTCTTTGTTGACAAAGTCACACAAAATTATTTCGACCATTTAAGATAAAAGACAAAGAAGAAGCATTTATAAGCGCGATACATGTCAAGGTTTTACGACCTGTCAGCTTTTAAAACTGAATATATTTTATTAATAATGAGAATAAGTTTTTGTTTACATTTAGGGAGATAGCATGTTAATATTGAAATGTGTGATGTATTAGTTTCTTTTTTTTTTGTTACTTACAGATTGTTTTTCTGTTTGCAGATACGATGTCAAGTGGTATAAAGCTCCTCTAAAAATACAGAAGATGATACTATTTTTGCTGCAAAGAGGCAATAAATCTTTTACTTTGATTCTCGGTAAAATATATGTACCATCCGTAGAGGGTGCTGGCAAGGTAAAATATAATAATATATAGATGCATTTTAATAGAATACGCACGGTTTTCTAAAGGTTTCTTTGTAAAAGATGCAAACAAAGAAATATACATATGTCTCATTACAGATGATCAGTACTTCGTTATCTTATTTTACTGTTCTTTATTCTACACAATAGTAAAATACCTGTTGTTATATGCAAAGTATTATACAATGTAGTGTATAAAATATCAATTTTCTTTATATTTTACCAAGATATAATATTATACTTGTGTTAGAGTGAGTAGATGTGTTTGATGTGTTCCCTTAAAACGATCTCGATGAGTGTTCACGTTGGAATGAAACGTATGCGAAACTACGATGAGGAAAATCGGCGACCACGCTTGCGCGAATATCGATCTAAAAAAATTTGTTTTTGAATGTATCGCGTGAGAAAGAAACAGTAGTCACAGTTTTTTGTCGCAATTATGGATCGATCGCTCATATTTTCCAACCAAGAAAATAAAGTGCAAATGTCTCACAAAACTGTTATAGCAATCATCTCACATTGGTGATACTTCGTGTCACCTTGCGTTATACGTTTATGCTAAATTAGACCGTTTACGCGCGTTGGACCTTTTGTAATAAAAAGTTATTCACAGAAAATGTAATCGATTACGCTCAGCGAAGATAATATGCGAATTTTTACTCAACTTTTCGTAGTCACATACGTATCAGTACTCGCAAAAATATGATCTGTATTCTCACACATTTTCGTCTCTCTCGCATTCTTATGCTCGCTGTTGGCTTATGGCCTTATCAGCAATCGAAACTTGTTCAACTTCAGCTGATGTTAACTTTCGGTATTCTGATGAGCTTTCTCGTTTTCCAGGTACACACATCATTATTTTCAATTGTGATTGAACACAACGACACGGTTATGTATACATTATCTATTTTTACTTATAAATTTGATATAAAATTTAGAGATACAACTATAGTGAAAAAATATAAGCTATGATAGTTTTAACCCTCACATGACGAATGTCGGTTCATTTTAAGCCGATTGTTTTTTTTTACTGTGTCGCATGAAGAGTTCGTTCTGCGATGTATTACTTCGCGATGAAAAATTTTGTCAAAATTATATTTTGAAGATACTAATAATGAAAATTTCAAAAAATCTGTAAAAACGTATGAGTATAATTAAACATTTCTTATGGATCAAAATGACGTGATATTCGTCCATTGCGTCGTTGCGCGACTATTTGTACAACGAGAGTTGGAAAATTTAAATTTTGTCTCAGTATACATGCGTAATTATAATACTTATACTATAAGAAATAACTTGTAAGCGTTCTGTAACATTATATACGTATTGATTTTATATCATTCTATTATAATTTGTTCAATAAATTTATTTTTTGCAGCTCACAGCATTCATGACTGCAAAATGCACTCCCGAATTTATAATCAAAGTTACTTCTTGCACACTATTCTTTGCTCTATTAATAATTGCTCACCATGCGTTTTGGAGTAACATCCAACCCGTAAGCGAAACTTATTTAGCATACTTCGTCTAAATAAACGCGTAGAATACATTTTATTTCGTGCAACACTTTTTACACGCACTTTTATTTTGCACATAACATCGATTAAATATTACAACAATATATATTTATTGACAAACAACAGGTAAAATATTTGTTTGAGCAACTTCAGCATATTTGTAATGAACTAAAAGATGAGAACGAAATCGCTATCATAAAAAAGTGTGGAATTAAGACGAAACAATTCACAACCGTAATTGCGTGTAAGACAATATCTATTGCATTTTAGTTTTATGTTGCAAATACTAGATAATACGTAAATAGAGAGAGTTTGCAGCTTTTTTATCTAAATATTTATCAACAAGTAATTATGAAACGAGAATAACACAACGTTAAAATAATTATTAAAAAAATATTATAAAAATTAAGAACAACGTATTTTGTTGTATCTTTATTTTGAACATGTTTAGTGCTTGCAATAGTCTGTGCGTGTCTTGTTATTTGTCTACCGCTGTGGCCGCGTCTTCTCGATATCATTCTGCCCGTAAATGAATCTCGACCGCACATTCCAAGTCCGTTTCTGACTGAATATTTTATTGACGAAGACAAATATTTTTTTTTAATTCTACTGCATATGGACGCAGCTACGTGCATAGGAACAATCGCAGTAGCAGGAATAGGAACTCTTCTTTTAGGATATCTGAAACATATCTGTGGAATGTTTAACATCGCAAGGTAAAGAAATAAGATAAATATGTTGCATCAAATAACAGATAAACAAATAGTACGCACACAATGTAAAGAAATCGAGAAAGAGGAGATAATTAGATTGTATGTGTATTATTTATAGTTATCGTATCGAACAGGCAATGATGATTAACAGACGAGGAAATACAAACCTGAGAGAGAATGAGATTGTGATATGCAAAAAAATACGTTGTGCCGTGGATATTCATCGCAAAGCTTTGGGGTTAATAATTATTATTGAATCATACATAAATGATTGAATCACACACGACAAAAACAGATGACATCTTACATAGACAAACACAGATACTTAACATTGTTTTTTCTTCTTGAAGGTTTGCTGAATATTTGGTACTCAATTTTGAAGCATCATGTTTTGCACTAATAGCAACTGGTGTGAGTTGCATGAGTCTTAGTCTGTATGGCGTGAGTGTTTCTCTTTCTTTCTATAAATTAGAAAGTAAGTTACAAATTAGGTTTATTTCTACGTATATATAACGCAAATATTACTTAACAATAAACTACACGGTAAATATTTAATACGTGAAATAAGTTGTTCTCAAACGCAAAAGAACTGTTGCCAATGTAATTTTCCAGATTGCATCGAAAGTAAACAATCTTCCGGAACTCTGCTTACATTTTGTAGGTGCGTTAGTTCTTTTAATAGCCATATTTATAACTAACAATGCGGCGCAAGACATCACGGATCACAATAACCGCGTATTTAAAACTGTGTAAGTAAAAGAAAACTTGCATAACTATATAACATATTAATATATAATTTAATCACGTACAGAAATTCTCTTAGCAAACGTATATTAATAAAATTTAACAGTGTTTAATTAAACAGCGTATTTCATGAGAAAATAATTAATATTGCTAAAGAAAATATTTATAAAACCTATAACGTGTAAACTTACGCTTATTTTTTTCTCAAAAATTCATTATACATTATTATACGTTAACTCTGTGTACATATATAGATATAACGTCCAATGGTATTTGGCTCCTTTACATGTACAAAAGATGATATTATTCCTGTTACAAAGAGGCACTAAAACTTTCTATTTGAATCTCGGTGGACTGTTTGTTGGATCTTTAGAAAGCGCAGCCACGGTAAAAACGACATGCTTTATCATAGTTTTTTTTTTTTTTAAGTTATTTAGCAAACAATTGTATATTTTTACAATAATACGAAACAGAAGATGTTTTATTACAGTTGACCAGTGCCTCCATATCTTACTTCACCGTTCTTTATTCTATGCGTCAATAATGCAAGAATTATTCCTTATTAGTAGAACATTAGTGATAACAAAAATTAGAGTAGCTAAAAGCAATGTTCTTAATATACACAAAACTTTATTTACGAATAAAATTTTTACTTACGAATAAAATTATCTGTATTCTAAAAAAGTAAAAAAAAACATAAAAAGTACGTTAAAAGTTTATTCATATAAAAAGTACGATAATTGTTAAATAGTTATAAAAGTATATACGCGTATACATGTGTACTATATATAGCACTGTCTCCAATATTTTCGGAATCGAGCGTTCCTATGATTTAATTTTCTCATATTTTTTTCCCGCTATTTGACACTCTACACTGTACTGATTTTTTTCTGTAGCTATAAACTATCCGCGTCGGTGTAATAATTATTTTTAATAAGCGGAGACGCGTTCTGAGCGTTCTTTTATGGCAAATTCAATATACATTTTTTGTGACGTTTTTTCTTTTATGTTACTTCACTGTAAAGTTTTGTTTTCATAAATTATATGATTTTATATACTTTATATATTACTTTTAAGCAATTTAAATTTTTTATATTAAAGAAAATATCAAAATTTTTGTAAAAATGAAAAGAGAAATAAAAATGACTTGACATATATTTGGCTTTTGATAGACAAACTAAACCAAACTTGCGCATGCGCGTTAAATGTCACATCAATGAAATACTCCAGGTAAAGTTTCACTTGGCGTTCTCAACGACTACAAGCGTGAGTCATGTCCACAATATCCTATAGCAGTTGCCGATTTACCGAAGTAACTAATGTGATTGGTTCATGCTCGCGATCGTTGCGATCGCACCTGATGAAATCCAATGAAATTTATCTTCCAGCAACGTTAGAAATTTCTAGTGACTCCAAAATCTGTGCGCAAGCGGAAATGAAATAAAATGGAGTGATGCATTGTGTGTGTGCACGCCGTTGCATCTCGATATGCACGTCTTCCTGGCGTAGTCTAGTTGAAGTTGGTGGATAAGTGGCACGTCTTCGGAGTAGCAGCGATACGTCGGGTGAAAACAGTTTTCACCATGTCCAAGAAGCAGGACAAAGTAGATAATGGCATCGTCGCCGTGAAGAGCAAAGTAGGTGATATCACATTGTCGCGTCGAACGATAACGATACGATTCGCATTGTTCTATTAAAAATATTAAAAAATTCTGTGATTTGCAGTTTGATGCCGATATTATCAGGTTTTCTATCAATCGTAATGAGCCTATGAGCTACGAGGACTTTGAAAAATTATTGGCAGAAAGGCACGATTTAGGAACTGATTTAAACTTTCTAATTTGGTACACGGACACAGATGGAGATCTCCTCCCAATCAATAATAACAATAATTTGGCCAGAGCTCTGCTGGCTACCAGGTGTCTGCTCCGAATTTTCATACAGAGAAAAGGTAATATAATGTAATATTTATTAAATAAGTATATAAGTATTTAACTTTGTTATCATCGTGACAGGTGACGGAACGTGGGACAATGGACAAGGGACTATAAAACCTAAGAATTTGATATCAAGTATCTTGGGTGGTACACCAGGGAAACCTAAACCTATAGCAATTTCAAATCCTCATGATTTCAGGCAGGTAAGCTTCATGTTCTGGTTTATTTATTCTCAGATAACAATTCGTGAGTGCTCACATTGCTCTCACGCGTAATAATCACGGCGTGCGTGCAAGAACGCCATCATGTTGCCTTCATGATGTGATGAAGGTACACATGCGAGCGTAAACGCTAGCACTGTAAAATCACGTGTGAAGGCATTCTGATAACACTTTAGGGCTCAATTCACCCTCATGGCGTGATGATCACGTCGTGCGTGCATCATGCTGCCTTCACGGAGTGATGACGTAATGATCTCTGCCGAACTTGTTAATAAATGATTTCTTTTTTTAAAGCTCAGCTCCTACTATTGCGCAAATAACTTATATCCAATCAATACACAAGACTTGTTAAATGTCTTTTAAACGTTTAGTTTTTTATTGGCAAACTTGAATGCAGAGAAACGTTTATTAAATATTAAAAAAATATATTTATTTTACATTTATTTTTAAATTATTTTTAATTTGTAAATAAATGTAAAATTACATTATTTATTATTTGTTTCATAATTGTAATATTAAAATAGTTATTTCATTAAACGTATATGAAGATAGCGGCACACGATATGTTTGCTTGCTTAATCAGTTGCGAGCTAGTAAATTACTAAAAATGTATGTTACTATATTTCACGCGTGAGCCCGCAAGCGTGCGAATCATATGACACTCAAATGAGGACACATCTGTCTAGTGATGCAAAAGTCATCCGCATAGCGTGCGCGTACGGCGTGAGATCATTGTGCAGGCGTTTTGTTATCTGGATTGTTATTTACTGTTTTTATTTTGGTGAAGTCAAATACTATTTATTTTATAACTTACTACTTGTCAGGTATCAGCTATTATTGATGTTGACATACTGCCTGAAACTTGTCGGAGAGTACGGCTCTTAAAACATGGCTCAGACAAGCCATTGGGATTTTATATTAAAGACGGCGAAACATTTCGCTTACTGCCACAATCTGCTGGTGGAGGCATAGAAAAAGTTCCAGGTGTATTTATCAGCAGATTAGTACCTGGTGGTTTAGCAGAAAGTACAGGACTTCTTGCTGTAAATGATGAAGTTTTGGAAGTTAATGGAATAGAAGTTGCAGGCAAAACACTCGACCAGGTAAAATTAAATCAAAGTTAACACACATTTTATAATTTGTATATAAAATATACTTTATCTGATATTTGCGTTTTTATTCTGTTACATTATTATGCTTTTTTGAAAATATTTATTTATATATAACAGGTAACGGATATGATGATTGCAAATTCTTCCAATCTCATTATAACTGTCAAACCAGCAAATCAAAGAGCAGCATTAGCTGCACCTCGACGCGGTTCGTTCTCGCGCAACAGTCAATTGTCATCGGGAAGTCATCAGTCCACGCAGAGCGCTGGTAGCGACGAAGAAGCGGACGAAATCGTTGATCTTACCGGTCTAACAATACAGGATGACGCCTCGACGTCATCCTCACAACACCATCACTATCATCACCATCATGTGCAAAATTACGATCAGGGTGTGCTGCATCTTTAGGGAGAGTAAGATCGAGCCGGCGCAAATTTGCACTGCTGGACACGCAGAACCTGTTATTCAGAAGTAAATTTGCGCCGGCTCTGAATGGACATGTTTACTTTTGCAAGGCATAACGCAACTCTGCGTGACATTACGCAAAGAACTTGAATTAAAAACTTCATTTTATCCCTTTAAAAGTGCTCAAAAAACAATTTGGAAGATATTTTTGGTGAATAATATTGCAGATAAAACAGAATGTAAACACGTGTCCATTAAGTCGTGCTCAATATAGCATTCGCTAATATATTATAATATAATATTAATATATAATGTTATCATATTAATATGTAATATTAATATATAATATTATAATATTAATATATATTATAAATATTAATATAATTAGATTTTTTTACATATATATAAACGTATATACGACAATAATTGCATTAATTCTGGAATTACGGAATTCTATTGCAAGCTAATAAATGAGAGGAGTTTAGTAATCATATCAAAAATATAAGTCAATATTAACATTAAAGTTGTAAAGTCACTTTGAAACAATTGTTGTCATTTTACTTCAATATTGAAAAAAATGAATGTTTTATATTGTGCATTTAGGACGTGTGTGATCATCATATTTACACGTTAAAAGAAGAGAGAAATATTGAAAAAAGATACTTTCTGAACAGTATTATAAAAAAGATATTAGTATCGGTCGAATAAATATTCTTGACAAATTCCAGAATTAATGTGCATTCCAGCAATGCACGAGGAGATCGTCGTACTTGTTATTGCGAGAGATCGAGAGAAAGAGCAATTGCAGGATCGTTGATTCTGTTGTACTTATTGTTATTCTTATGACGTTATTGTCTTACAGATAAGAGAGATGGCAGCGACTTATACTGTATTTTTTTATGATATATTTGTGCTAGTGCCTTTCGCGAAACCGTGTTAAACTTTTTCTCAATGATTTTGCGTATACACGTATATATATACATACCATATATATATATATATACAGGGTGTCCCAGCAAGTTTGTATCACCGCTCGTAGGCAGGTAGAAGAGGTTATTCTGAGTCGAAAAGTTCTAAACCATTTTTTTCTATTACATATAATAAAGGAGTAATTATTGAATAAATCAAGCCA